>APFE031181619.1:22113-36616 GCA_000404065.3 Pinus taeda
ATAGTATGACTTATTATCATTTTTCAGCAATTTAAACTTCTCTACTAAATCACATATATTCCCCAGCGACACATTATATCATCACATGAATATAAACAATGTAAGAAGCTAAATAAAACAACCATGAGAGAAACTATACACAACAATCCATAAAAAACAACCACAAAAACCAACACATAAGAGACACAATGTATCTAGTGGAAAACCCTTAACCAGGCAAAAAACAACCCTTGTTGATGCTGATGTGCTGCTTTGAATCCTCTATAAAGAAAAATGTGTCTTTTACATAGATTGTTGACTCCGACCAGCATGAAGAGTCAACCTCATATACAATCAATTGACCTCCATCAACAAGGAGACTCAATTCTACTAATCAACTTAGAAGACTATGTTCTAGCATGGATCTACGAACTACCATCTGTTGAAATACACTATAATCAACAATCCTTGCCTAACTCTTATTGGAATATCCAACTATAATTGGATTGAGAAACTGTTCCTTTCGCTAAAATTTCACAATCACTACTCTACACCCACGAAATCACTGCTCCTCTACTCTATGTGGACATCATTTCATCTATTTTCATACTGGATCCCAAGACTTTCTGCTCAACTTGGTTCAATTCTGCAATACGAACTCTATTAGCAAGACACCATAATCAAATCAATAAAAAACACCACAATCATATGCTCTCCACTATAGAAAAAAAATTGGCCACAATTCATGCATAAAATCTAAATAATACTCTCACCAACAACTTAATAAAAGTCATACTCAACGATAACAACAAACCCTCACTCCAAACTGTAATTTCTGCATAATACAATTAGAAACATACGACACAATGGTTATGTGCCAAATGAACTAGCAGAACGTGCAAAACAAATGTGAGAGTAAGAAAATTGGAACTATTCCAATATCTCCATCAATACCAACAACTCTGCTACAACTCGCTACATCTCTAATATGAAATCTGAAGATTTGAATCAATACTTTGATTCAACAAGTATATCTACTCATTTTGCAGTCATTGACACTCATACATTGAAGCATCTGTGCTCTACAATAGGTATGAAGCATTCCTCTAATTTTTTGTAGCTTTCTCACTCATACACTCATTCATCCAACCTTCACACAACTCCAAAGGGATGTATATAAAATGTGTTGGGCAAAATTCACCTTATGGCTAGGATCAAGAGTGCACAATGTTGACAAAACCAATCCAGTATCATCACTACTTGTGAACTAAAGGTGTTCACATCATTGGAGGACCTTTTCAAACCATTCCTGATCTTTACAACTTAATTTAGAAGCCTCTGGGAATTTCTATGCCAAATTAATTTCAATTTGCGTGAGGAATCCAGAGAAATTTCCATGAAAAGGCTCAACCGCAAGGACAACTCTAGATACTCTGTGTTGCAATTGCTCCTATAGGCTTGTATCCTAGTGGTTGAAGCCTTTCAATTGCTCCCACAATATTTCATGCCACCTGTTGTGGAAAAACCTAAGGAAGGACATCAAATTTTAGCCCAAAACCTATGCATGTTGATTGGTCACATTCTCTAGCTCCTGTACAAGCCTCCAAGCCTTTTTCAAGCTTAGTAACACCTCAAAAAATGGATCAAACAAGTCTCCCATGTGTCACTGCCAAACTTATCTAAAAGGAAAGCAAACAAAGGTTGGAAAGCCTTCCAACAATTCCTCATCTCTCCTATTTCATCTACACAAGCTACAACACCACAGAAAAAAACTTTAACACCTCTACATCATCATCATCATCATCATCATCATGAGGCTAAACCATCACTGCAACAAGTCATTTCCATGAGAATAAGCATGAAGACCTAGTATGCCAACTCAACAAGTGTGGAAACTCAACAACATGGACACATAAGCAAACATCTCCAATACTTGTAGGAGAAACCTCTACCTCTAGTAGCATCAACAATGCCTCCAATAAATGCATAACAAGGCATTAACATCAATGCACATGTCAACACATTCCATCACAAGACAAACTTTAATGATCACCATATCACCATCAAACTCCCTCATCAAAGGCTGATATCAAGAGTTGACATAAATACCAACATAACCATCTCAATGCCAAATTAACCAGCTACAACCATGCTACAAGGAAGGCATCCAAACATCATCTAGACTACATAGGGTTGACATCAATGCCAACATGAGCTATTTGCCTTCATGAACCAATGCCAACATTAGCTAGTTGGAACCATGCACACCATAATTCCAACAACCAAATCCTTACATAAAAAATTAAATATGTGTCATCAAATACTCACCAAAACACCTTCAAAAATCTATAATTACCGAGAAATCCACCATTCACACTAGCAACCTCAATTCATATTCTTCAAAATCAACAACCTTCCTTAATCAATTCTTCTCATTAAGAAAATTAACTTGTAAAATTAGCTTCTTTTTCCTTTAGATCTTCCTTCATGCATTAATCTTCTATTAACTGGTTTTGTCAATGTGCTCTTCTCAAATTATTATGGGGTCAGACTTAAGGGATGATACCATGTTGATGTCATCAACACCACGTGGTGCCATTTGAGTAGTGACATGTGTCACTCAAATTTGGCCCATTATGGTACCCAAAAACATTGAATATGCATTTCATGTATCCGCCGTACTAGACTGTCACATCACCACTGCTGACGTCATCATCAACAAACAAGATATTTCGATTTGTCCTCTAGAGAGGAGAGAGAAAGGATCTCAAGCCTTGGTTTTGCACCAATTTCCTTTGCAAAATATTAAGGGTTTTGACCTATTTATTTACATTGCTTCCTATTCTCCTTATGTCACGTTTTTTGACTGCAATATCCTAGGAGTTTACCTTCTGTGTGCATTGGAAACCTTCCCAGGTACTCCTGCTAGGATTATATGTATACAAGCTTCACCATACAACCAATAGAAATGATTGTCACTCACTGTTGTCAAAGTCACGTTTTCCCGGTTGCGGAAAAAACTATCTGGTAGTTTGCGCACCCTGCCATGCATGGTTTGTGGTATAGAAGGGGGGTGGCACAATTAACCTCCATCGTCGATCTAACGATCATAGATATATCACTTACCACTTTGCGCCACCCCCCGTTCATTAATGATCAAGCAACATGTAGAAATTCCCACTGTAGATCAAAAGATTATGCAATAGACTAAAGCAAAATACAAGATCTACTTCTACAAGACTTTGCAGAAGCTTAATCGAATTGAGCAAGATCAATGAGAACACATATAACTGAGAATCAGAAATCAATCACACATAACACAGAAGAAATAACCTGGGGAAAGCCTCAGCCTAAAACCCCAATCTCTGTATTATCATACAAGTGGAAAATATGTTCAGATTACAAAAAGAATCAGCTCACAAGCTATCCTTCTCTCTCTGCAATCAAACAATGCTGCTCATAGACAGTCAAAGGCTCCCACAATCTTCTCCTCTGCCCTCCAAGCCTCCTATTTCCTTGCGCAGTTTTCCTTGGGGTCCAGTGCTGCCACCTATGTGAATTGGCCTCTTCACACACTCACTAACCTCTGATTTAAATGCGCAATCCTAAAGGAGATAAATCCTTCTACATGGATGAGTTTCCTTAATAGGAAAAATTCATCCAACTGATAGTACATTGTCCCTCCTCTGGTATCAACTGGGTCTCTGACAGAACTGACATGCATGAGTTATTTATGAGAGAATATTCAGTTATCTGAAGTGCAGCATTTACATGCATGCAAGCATTAACTAACTAAACTCACAATTAATTCAACAAACTGTTTGAATTAATCTAACTGGACTTGGCTCAGTTAACTGAGCCAACTAATTACAACTCAATATTACAAATCAACCTTATCTCTTTAACTGATGGATAAATTCCTCAATTAATGGAGAAATTGTTGAATGTCCCCACATAGACTTGGTGTTTATTTTTCCTTAACTAATTAACTCAAGATGCATTAATTAATTAATTTACAAACAACTGCTAAGATCAAATTCAAATTTTACTTCACTATTTTAGTTCAGGGACTAACTAAAATAGGAATCTATCTCGAACTGCTATTTTTAGAAATTCTATTTATAGCACTTCCATTTTTCATTCCTTGCTGCTATGTCCAACACTGGTACTTGAACTGCTATTTATAGCAGTGTTACTTTTAGCATTTCTTGTTGCCATTTTCAACATAGCAAGTCCCCATGTAATTTCTCCAATGTGTTAGTGGGGACGCATGGCACCAGTTCTAACACCTGATAGGCTCAACATTTAACAGTCGGGTCTTTCCAGCATTCTACCAGCTACTTTTCTAGCTTTAGAAATGTGCCAAACTTAACTTCTCGAAAGCACCTCCACCATATTTATCTATGCAAACTTTGACTTTTGGGGTCTTGGATTTCACTGGCCATATCTCCTTATCCATGAGGGCATTTTATGACTTCCACATACCACTGGAAAAAAATTCAAAGCTCTTTCCATCTAAGTGGGTTTCAACTTCTCTTTAAGTGATATTATATTCTATAAATTCATTCAAAGTCAGTTCACATTCTCCATCCATGCTCTCCTCATCTTGCAATCATCTTTGCCATACAAGTGTTGATCTTCTTTATTTTTGCAGTCTTCTTAGCTTTTCCATTGCATCAATGGCAAAAGCATCAATGCTTTTCCTTTACCATCAAAGAAAACATATTTCCAACAATCTCACCATTTAGCATTGATGACAACACCATGATTAAACAACATCTCCAATGATCAATAATACATCACTTGTTTTATCAACAATATTCCTCCCCCTTTGATTTTTGTGGTTTGAGATAACTTTTTCTTTTTTTTTGTCACCAAGACTTCTCCCCTTTTGAAATCAATGGAAAAGACACTAAGATTCTCCCCTTGTCAACAATCTCTCTCTATCTTTCTGACCTTATGAGCCTGTCAACTTCTTCTTCTTATGTTGATAACCTCAGGTACCTCTGATATGATCTAAGCAACTTCCTCTGTATCCTATGAAGAATATTGAGTTGAAATGAGAGGATTAATTAGTTCCAATCTCTTCCTCAAGTATTCAGGAGGCATCTCTTTCTAGACAACACATGCTAGTATAATTGAGGAATGAGAAAAATAAAAAATTGTTGGTCAAAGTATCAGCTAGGATTAAATTCATAATAGTGCCTTCCTAGACACATATGCTTGGCCTATGGAAACAAACTATCCTATGATTGACACCATGAACTTCTCAACTGATGAAAAATAAAGTACATCACTTAAAAGTTCTTTCATGACAAACATTGAGGGACTCTCACCAATGCATGCTTAAACCAATAACTCATACTCTACATGAAAAACTTCTAATGGTATCAGACTCATCATCTAAAATTTGACTCCTTATGAGCATTAACAACATTCAAATAATAACTCTTTCATACTAACAAGATGAACACCATACTCTGAAAAAACTGATAGTTGGTGATATCAATTGATAATACCTTTGAAATCAATGATGCCATTGATACCAATTTCCAATTGGAAAAGTATGAAGGCATCACAATAATAAATCCATTCATCATATTTGCATCTCATATTCTGGCAATGCCAACAACATTTATATGCAGGAAAACACCATTAGCCTTTGTTTTTTGTGCTTGTCCTTATGCAACAAACGATTGAAACCAACTAATGATACCAATTATTAATGAATAATATGATACTCAAATATTAACTTGAGCATACTCGCCTTATGGATATGCTCCCTCTTTGCATTAGGAATCTATAAACATACTTGCACAATATATGAATACTTTGACACTAAACAGATCATCATCCATATTCTGTCATTCACCATCTATACATAGTCAGACTATCCATTTCATTTTACAACAACATTCAATCAAACACACTACTTAGTAACGTCAATATTCTTCAGAAATTTCATAAACATAGGAAAAAACAACAGAATACTTCCCTTATCTTTCAAATGAAATAGTAGATTATCTCCCTTTTTCTTCAACACCTAGGTATGTTGAGTTTGGTCAACACCATGAGCTGATAACCTATGTTGGTATGGTATTTTTTCCTGACTGAGTCACTTCTTGCCAAACAACTAATTATTCTTCTTGTTAGCACCAATTAAATCCAATCTGCAATTTATCTTTTGTTCTTCTATCTCATTATCTATTCTTGCTCTCTGTAATGAATAACTAGCAAAGCTACTATTTTTTTTTGTCTAAATGGAGTCTCTACCTATTGCAGGTTATATAAGAAATATCAGCCACATGAATTTTAGAATTTGATATGCTAATATTCCATTGATAATCTTCATATCCAAACATTATTTTATGTTGCCTCCATGAACCATTCGACCTGCCTTTCTTATGAATGATTAAATGAATCCTGCACAATTGTCCTTGCTAGCTCTTAACATAATCCATGCCTTTGTTTACAATGTTCTGGAAAGGAGGTGAATTCTTTCCAAATTTGCATGTAGCTGCTTTGTGCCCATAATTCTTACACCTGTCACATTCAACTTTATTCAAGAAGGGGGCAAGGGAATTATTCTTCTTTCCAAAGCTTCTATTGGGCCAATGAAAATATTTCCTTTGAGGGGAAAAGGCTCTCTATGTTTGGCTGTTCAAAGTTCTCTCAAAAACTCATGGATATGGTTGAAATGGAGCATTACACCTCTTCTATTGCACCTTAGTTTTCTTTCTGGAAAAGACGCAAAGTTTCTTGCGTTACTACAATAGAGGCGGATGAGGGAATGCTTATCTTTAACTTTGTAAGTATTTTTGTCTCCTTGATGCTACATTCTTTTCTCTGTTAATGCAGTGTTATCGGGTCTTCCTTTAACCAATTTGGTGGGTCCATTTAATGTTTCTGCTAAGTTTATGCCATTTTCCAATATTGTCTCGACCTAAGAGGAATAATGACCAATTTGAATCTCTTTGAAAACTTCATAATTCTTTGCATGCTTCTACAAATTCATTAGCTGCTCATTTAATGTTTTATTGTCTACTTCCAACTCCATATTGATGGTTTTAAGCTTCCTGATCTCCTCGAGATCTGACATAAGCTCCCTCTTCACATATGTATTTTCATCAAGATCTTCCAAATCAATAGAGGAGCAATTAGTTTCACAATAAGTGTATATGTCACTCACATCTTGTTCAAGAGTTTGTTCCCTTGATGAATCTAAGGATTCTTCTGCTGACCCATGAGATGTCCTTTATTCCTCTTCACCAAAGATGGACCCATTTTCTTCTTAGCCATTCTTTAGATTTGTTATTGTTATCAAGGTGGTCCCTTCACGACTACTAGATAAGTAACACTCACTTTCACCAATACTTATAGTTAAGCAATTTGAATAAAATTGTCTGTAGTGTTACAATACCAACAAAACAAAAACTTAAGTGCAAATTTCTCCCTTGAGTACTGATCAGCAACATGGCCTCTTTATATAGGGAAATCATCCTCTGACTCATGATCTTCAATACTCTTCAAATATTTTACTGCTCCATCCTTTAGGGAAAGCCTCTTGAAATCACATGCAACTTTTATGTCTGTATCATAGATGGACTATAAGTGACTCCATATCTCTTTGGCAGTCTCAAAACATATTGATTTTTTAATATCTGACTTGGATAAACTTCTCATGATATCCTCCCTAGTTTTTTTTTATCAAACTTATCATCTATTACTCCATTCTCCACAGATACCCATACATCCTAATCAAGAGCTTAAAAGTATGTTTTTATCCTTACCTTCCAAGTTGTATAATTTGAGCCATTCAAAAATGGAACTCCATCTAAGGTAATCTAGTCCTGGTTCTCCATGATCACCGACCTTCATTCCAACTACTAAACTGATCCTGAAGGAACTTGTGGCTCTGATACCAATTGTTAGAAACTAGGACAATACTAAGAGTGGGGGGTTGGTTGTGTGGGTGAATCAATATTATAGGAATTTCAACAACTTTCTTTCACTTTTAATGATACTAGGACACCATAAAAATTTAAACAATTAGTTCATATGAGCATGACATGAACCAACATAAGAAAAACAAATATCACACAAATATTCTTCAAACTTTTTTGCAATTTCTTCACATATGCATGCTACTACTCGTTACAAAATTTTATGCCTACAACTAGCAGGAATCTACTATTCCTTGATTTATTAGCTACAGCTGAAAGTAACTACAACCCCTAAAAATTTATTAGCTTCTACTGAAAGGAGCTCCAACGCCTAAACATTTACCAACAACTACTGGAAGGAGCTACAACCCCTAATCTATAAGTTGCAACTTTATTTTCCTCAATTATTCATCTTTCATCCATTTTCAAACTAGAACGATGAACGCCAAATCATTACATAAAAAATTAAATTTGTCTCATTAATCCCTCACCAAAACACCGTCTGCAATGCTTGATTACTCAGAAATTTAATTGGTAAAACTAGTTTTTTTTTTTTCATGCATAAATTTTGTTAGGTTGTCTTCTTAATGTAATTTTACTCAAAGTATTCTGTGGTTGATCTTCAGGGATGATGTCACACTGGCATCATCGATGCCACATGGTGCCATTTGAGTGGTGACACATGTCACTCAGATTTAGCCCATTAGGGTACCTAAAGCACCATCTATGCATGCCATGTGTCCACCGCACCAGACTACCACATCACTAGTGCTAACATCATCAACGACGAATAAGATATCACCATGTGTCCTCTAGAGAGGAGAGAGAAAGGATCTTGATCCTTGGTTTTGTGCCAATTTCCTTTGTAAAATATTAAAGGTACCGACCTATTTATATACATTGTTGCCTCTTCTCCTTGGGTCACGTTTCACAGCTGCAATACCATTGGGCCTTTACCTTACGCGTTCATTTGAAACCTTTTAGGGCGCTCCCACCAGGATTAGCTGTATACGGGCTCCACCATACGACCAATATAAACATTGTCGACTGTCGTTGTCATAACAATGTTTGCCTAGTTGTTGGAGAAAACCATTTGGTTGTATGCACAACCCCCCTTGTTTGGTTTTTGGTATAGAAGGGGTGTGGGGGGTGGGTGTGGCACAATTAACCTTCGTTGTTTGTCTAACGATCGATAATATATCACTTACCCCTTTACGCCACCCCCTGCGCATTAACGGTCAAGCAGAAAGGTCCCGCACAATCACTCTGATGTGTCGCTGGGGAAGCGTGGCACCAGATCCACCATTGAACATGCTCAATATTTAATGGTTGTGTCACGCCAACCTTCTAGCTTCTCCACCATCTTTGAAAATGCGCCAAACTTAACTACTACAAAGCACCTCCACCATATTTAGCTCAGCAAACTTTGACTTTTGAGGTCCTGGCTTTGATTGGTCATATCTCTTGATCCAGGAGGCCATTTTATGACTTGCACATACCAATGGAAAGCTCTTTTAGAGATATTTCCATTTAATTGGGTTTCAAATTCTCAATAAGTGATCTTATGTACTATAAATTACTTCAAAGTCACTACACCTTCTCCATCCATGCTTCGCTCATCTTAGAATCATCTTTGCCATACATGTGTTGATATTCCTTCTTCTTGTAGTATTCTCAACTTTTCCATTACATCAACGACAACATCATCAATGTTTTTCCTTTGCCATAAATGAAAACATATTTCCAACAAGGAAATGTTGCAGTCTTTCATCATCTTTCGCAATCTTTCACGATCTTTCATCATCATTTGTGATCTTTCATCATACTTCATCATCTTTCATAAATGTTTTTAATCTTTTGCGATCTTTTATGATTTTTCGCGGTGGTTCTTGATCTTTCATATATTTCGTGATTTTTCATCATCTTTGATGATCTTTCATGTTCTTTCATCATATTTCACGATCTTTTTTCATCTTTCATGATCTTCAACGACCTTTCACAATCTTCTCTGATCTTTCTTCATCTTTCATCATCTTTCGTGATTTTTCATCATCTTTCATAATTTTTTGTGATGTTTCGTTATTTTTCATTATCTTTCGTCATATTTTAGGATGTTTTGTGATCTTTCATGATCTTCTGTGATCTTTCAATATCTTCAGTGATATTTTAAGATTTTTTGTGGTCTTTCATGGTCTTTCATGATCTTTCATCATCTTTCGCGATCTTTCATCATGCTTCATCATCTTTCATGGGTTTTTTTTTCATCTTTTAGGATGTTTCGCGGTCTTTCGTAAGCTTCTGTGATTTTTCGTGATATTTTGGGATGTTTTGCAGTCTTTCATTATCTTTCTTGATATTTTTTAATCTTTCCCATCTTTCAAATATTTCATCATGTTTCCTCATCTTTCACAATTTTTTTCATCTTTCACGATCTTTTAGGATTTTTGTTAAAATGTAAAAATAGGGCCAAATTCCAGTTTGGATAGCTCATTGAATTAATATTATGATTGGAAAATATTACTCTTTTTAAGAGGACCAAAATCAACCCTGGAAGCACTAAAATCGGTCAAGGAAAAATACGTTTTTTTATGTCAAGCCCGCAAAAGCACAATTGATCAAGGTGGGCTTGGGGTAAATTAGAAAAATTGAACCCCCCTTCAACACATATAAATAAAGGATACCCTCAACCTCATTTGGGCACATTAAACATACATATTCTCTTCATTGGTTCATACAAATTGCAGGAGTTTGTGTATGGTTATAGGAATTCACTATTACAAGAATTCATGTATGATTACATGAATTTGCTATTACAGGAATTCGCATATGATTACTACATGAATTCACGTATGATCACAATAATTCATTATTACATGAATTCATATATGATTGAAATTATTTTCTATTTCAAGAATTCGATTGTGATTACAGGAATACGCATTTGCAGAAAAATCATATTTATATTGGTTTGTTTAATCTGCAAAAGTCATGTCACATTGACTTTGACTCTCATCATTTTACTCTATTGGACATTCTCTCTCCACTGAACATTTGATATTTGATAATAAGAAGGATTTATTAAGGGTTTCCCCATCTTAGGAATTTTCCCTGGCTTGAGCCGAACTCTTTTGTTCTCTTGTCTTGGCTTGTCTTCTGCATTTTATTTTTCTCTTTCTCTGTACATTTACTGTTAATGTGAACTAATGGTTTATGTGATCTCTATTGGAAATTAAAGTGGATTTTATCATTGAGCTAATAAAATGATATTGAAGTAATTGTTACAAGCATAGAAAATACCATTGTTATCTAAAATTAACATGGCATCAAAGCATAGGTGAGGACAAGCCCAAGCAAGAGAAAAAAAAGAAGGAAATCACCAAGATATTTGTTGACAAGGACTAGTCTCCATGTCTACTACTTCATATTTCAAGATTGAGGATAAGATCATTGACAAGTTTGAATATCATGCATGGAAGATGACTTTGGACCTGACCTTGGAGGAGAATGAAGTATTGGAATATGTGTAAGGGAAAGTGGTGGATCCTCCTTCAAATGCACCTGTCACTGTTAGGACTAAGTATAGAAAAGGTGAGGTCAAAGCTAAGAAAATTTTGATTGACTCCATTCAAAATAATTCGGTTGCCTATATTTATGATTTGTGAACTTATAAGGAAATGTATAATAAGTTGGTTTGGATTTTCAAAGTAAACAATGCAAATAAAATCCTCTTTCTCAAGAACAAGTTGAAGGATATCAACATGGATAAAGGATATCAACATGGATAAAGGAGTTTGATCCAATCTTATTTCATGAGAATAACTCAAGTCAAGAATGAACTTCTATCTATTGGAGAAGTTACTTCTGACAGGGAACTCACTCTCATTTCTCTTGTAGGCCTCTTAATATCATGGGATACATTTGTCACCGTGATTTTTAATAATGACAGGAAGCCTGGTTTTGATGAGCTATTGGCTAGATGCACTCAAGAGGAAACAAGAATGATGGAGACAGATAAGTGATCCAAAGGAAATGAACTTATTGCTTTCTCTACACATGATAAAAGGAGGAATTCTTCAAGGAGACAAGTTCAAGTATCTAAGAAGGCATTCAAAGGAAGAGGCAAAGGAAAATGCTAAAATTGCAACAAGTTTGGCCACCATGCTAGAGAGTGTCCTCACAAGAAAATTCCTGCAAGGGATGAAAAAAACAACAACAATAATAATTATAGAATAAATAACATATACAACAATAAAGAAAAAAGGAATGCTCCTGCTGCCCGAGAAGGAAATAATCAACCTCCCAAAAAGTCAATAAATGTCAGGTATGATGAAAAGAATGTTGTAGAAAAGCAATATGAGTTCTATATTATT
Source organism: Pinus taeda (assembly GCA_000404065.3). Taxonomy (NCBI): domain Eukaryota; kingdom Viridiplantae; phylum Streptophyta; class Pinopsida; order Pinales; family Pinaceae; genus Pinus; species Pinus taeda. The sequence goes on from APFE031181619.1 coordinate 34,406, forward strand.
TCTTCTCTATTTGCTACCTCTCCTCTAGATAATTTAGATCATTGGTTATGTTGGCGCTTGAAATTTCACCTCAGGCTGAGAAAGGCAAATCTCAAAAGCTAGATCAAACCATTCAGCCTCGTAGCTAGCCCTACGGGACAGGAGAAGGCTCTCTCCGGTCTATCTCGTAAAATATTCAATGGATTGAGATGACCAATAAGGTAACACTGATATTAGGCTAGTAAACTGATAAAAGAATTTGATTTTGGGATTTTTGGGTTTTTGGTGGCAAGTTGAAGAGAGGGCAAATTTGGCTGCGGGGATGGGACACAGTTTCTGCAGGGGAGTCTTTGGGGCAAGGTAGGAGGCCGTGCTGATGTCTTTGACTGAAGTGAATGGTCAGGAATGAAAGAGAGAAGGCTAAAGAGAGAAAAAAATGAATTTGAATTCTCTTTAAACAGTAGAAAACATCAAAATTAAACAAACTTAAAAGCAAAGCATGACAAGCATGAATTATTACTTTATCACTTCATTTGTTTAATATGCAGAAGTATAGAAGGAAAATGAAACACATAACAAAGCTTGCAATGACTGAAGAAACACACCATCAACACATGAGTCCACAATAATCCAAAAAATGACTGCAAAACCCTGGTCTTCCTTGCCAAAAATTGCAGAGATATAAGAGATAATACAATGAGCTACTGCTCTCTCAAGAGTCCAACCCTTCCAACCCCTGAAAATGACTAAGAAAATACATAATATAGGCAAGATAACACCTATCCTTGCCTCTAGGGGTCGAGCTCATCCTTCTAGGAGTTGTTTCAGCCACTTCTAAACTAAGCACTAGAAAATAGGCAGTCAAAACAACTTGCCTCTATAAACTTGGAAACCAGTTCATACATTCAATTTTTACCCTTTACATGAATGAATCTTCTAGAAGTGTTAAACAAGAGTAAAAGTGTCTTAGAGTTGCCATAATTACATCAAATATAATCATCTTTCACCCCAAAAAGTCAAACTGGAGCCAAACTGCGTTTTCTGGGTTGAACTGGTCAAATCTGGCAACATTTCCTCAACGGGTCGCACACCTTTTCTCAACGGGTCACACACCTTTGCAGCTATGTTTGGAGGCCTTCCTGGTGTCAGAATTGAGCAAAAGTGGGCTTGTTGGAAATTTCTGTGAGTCTAATTTCCAACCCAACTGGAATTTTTGAATTTGGAGATCATTTTCCCTGTCAAAACTTAATTCTCCCAAGACTGGTTTCTGCAACTCAAAAAAGGGGCAGAAAGTCAAATTTTTCATGTATTTTGACCTTCTTGGGGCCCAAAACTTCATGAAATTTCTTAATAATGGATGAGGAAGTGTAACTTTTCATGAAAAATCCAGAAATGCTGAGTTTTTGTAAAATGGAGCTACGATGACAAAGGGTCTCACCGGGGGTGAGACCCGTTGAGAAGCCAAACCCTGTAAATTGCACAAAAAATTCACAAATGACAAAATTTTCTCCAAATTTCTTGAAATTTGGGCTGGGAGTCCTCAATGAAGTACCATGCTCATTCAAAGAGGCTTTGGCCAAAATTTGGAGTGGGTCGGGCGTTTTCCTTTGTTTTTGTGTTTTGGCCAACCATCCTTGGAGCACCTTCGTTCTCGCCGGTATTCTTGACATTTCTTTAAAACTATGACACCTGTGAAAAAAATGAAGGAGGTTTTTCTTCTTTGGCATGTTTTGGACAAAAACCTCTCTCCGTTTCCCAAAATTCATCTTTTATTTCTCTGGAACATTATTTGAGTGCAACTTGTCCCAATGTGTGAAACAAGGAATTTTGTCGAAATGGAGCGGAATGAAGGGGATAGGGGGCTTCTAAATTTTGGGGGAAATTTTTGGGAGTAGGGAGGGATGTTAGGAAGTAGGGGAAAGTGGAATATCAGAGGTTGATTGAGGGGAAGGGGTCCAAAAGGGCAAAACACAGGCCCAACCTAGAAAATTGCCAAGTTGTAGCAAGAAACTAGGGTTTGTGCAAAAATGAAGATTTTGGGGGATCTGAGTGTTGGGAAACATTTGGTAAGGTACTTTAAGGATAGGGGAAGGTGTATGAATATCTGGATACAAGTTTTGCTGATGATTTGACCATCCAAGAGAAATTGGCTTCAAAACCCTAGGAGAGGGAAATGAACTTGCCAAGGCACAACTGAAGCATGAACAAGATGTAAAATGACTCATTAGACAA
>APFE031181629.1:0-26565 GCA_000404065.3 Pinus taeda
TGAGAAACCAAGTGTTTTTCGATCCTACCTCAAGTCCAACGCTTGTTGTAGCAGTCCAGCCTCGTCGATCCAGATGAGCTCCTCCTTCACTTGAAACCTGCATACACTAACAATCAAACGATTACATAACACCTGAATATTCCATAAAACAAAGCATATTCAACATATAGACCAAGGAGTATATGAAACAATTCATTAACAACAAATCATTGAGAAGAATGGACTTATTTGTATTAAGGAAACAAAAAAAAACCATTACAACCTGAGCCTTGGTGTTGTGCAAGTTCCTCCCAGGGTCCAGCAAGAGTTTTCCTCTACTTTGACAAGCTCACCCACTTCCAAATGAAACAAGAAAGGATGGTAATCTCTCCTCACAAGCTTACAATGGAAGTCCTAATTCCAGCAGCATCTACCCTTTGGATTGTTCAGCTTTCAACCTCCCCTCCTCTGCCCAATGCCTGTATTTATAGTGTTCTAGAGGAAGTTATTTAGTTCCAACATCAATGGGATACTCCCTCTTTTGGATGGGGTAGCTCCTCTCTTGATGGGATAAGTTCCTCTATCATAGGGATGCGTGAACCATCTGGAGGTGCTCAATACACGTCAAACACTCTTCTAGAAGGCTCTAGAAGTGACCACAAGTAACTTTTTAAAGATGAAACTCGCGCCTTTTGACCTTTACAGGGGTACGCACCCATCCTTTGGCTTATAGAGTGTACAAGTATGCAGGTACAGTGTGTTGGGGATGCGTACACGCAGGCAAGGTAGAGAGAACCTGCGTACCTAGAGATAAACATGTTTTTAAGTGACTTTCTCTCTTTTTGAAGTTTGACATGAAGAGCAGAGGTATGAGGCTTGACAAGGAGGATAATATGACTATTGATGGAGCCATATTAACTGTAGATAGTCATGGTGACAAATTTCAGTGTAACAACGTCGTTAAGCTTCCTGAGGTCCACGCATATTCTAATTTCGTCCTTCTGTTTTTTCTCCTGTACTACCATATGACTCACCTAGTCAGATTCTTCCACTGGTTCAATAATTCCAGCTGCAAGCACTTTGTCTAATTCATCGCAGACCTTTTATTTATACTTTGGATTCAAATGGTAAGGTCACTGCTTCACTAACTTTGCGTCTGATTTTAGAGTGATCTTCATCATCCCTAAGTCACCAATGATCCCCTTTAAGTCCGTGATTTTGGTCGGGAACAAATCTTGATATTCGCGGAGTAACTCAGCAACCCTATCTACCGTAGCATCGTCCCAATAGTCCCCAAGCGTCGCGTACTTCAGCTCCACATCTGTGCCAATATTTACTTGCTTTGTTTTTAGTGGTGCAGTGATGTCAAGATCCTCAATTGATGCTCTTCGAACCTTGCGAGAGCCTTTAGTTTCTAGAATATTAATATTTTGGGGGTCGTCATCATCCTCCTCTACTTGCACGTTATAAATTCTAGGGCGTTGCTTAACTGGGTTGCCCATGCTAGTTGAACTACTTGCAGTGGTTCCTGTGGTATTTTGAAGATGGTGGCTTTTACTACTTGCAGCACATTGTCAACAGTATCTAACCATCGGTCTTCAAATGTGAATGTTAACAAAAATCCCTTGTGCAAGACATCCCATTCGTCCATACCATGTCGGAGTTCCGTCTCAGTATACCAATTCATTGATCCAGGTGGATGTTGGTGGCCATCCACCTATCCCATTTGGACCCCCACAACTGTCTCTTTCAGCCTTTTCAGTTTCCTAGATTGTAGCACAGTTTACTATTTTTAGCATTTTTTTCGGGTCCTGAACTTCCGGAGCCGTTTTGAGGCCCTAAACGACGTTTTTTGGGAAATCTGGGGGCAACATGGGTCCATGGATTGATGTTGCCCTTCCCAAGGTGGTAGTTCTCGGATAGATCTTTCTAACGAGCTATCATACGCGTCAAACGAAGATCGTATGCCAAAGTTACGACCCCGGGAAATTGATGTACCAATCTACCCAAAACGGGGCCCACAATTTGGTGTTTCATCTTCTAGGGTTAGGTTTTGGAATGTGAAGGGTTTTCCATTGTTTCTCAACAATAAATAGGCCTTCGAGCCTCATTGTAACACCGTTTTTTGAACAGTTTAGAGGCATGTAGCCACACATCTCTTCTCAGAGATAAGCTGCCATCACCCTAGCTGGTTTATTTCCATTTCTGGTTGTAAGGATATTTCAGTATTTTCCATTAATGAAATGAAGTATTATTTCCACTGCATCTCTTTGTTTATGGTTATCACATCTCTGTATTCATGGTTATCTCTGTAATCTATTGCATTCCTGTTTAAATCTGGATCAGTGGTATCAGAGCGGTCTGCTTTTTCTCGGTTTTTCTTTGCATGTCCCCAACAAGGTCAGGATATAAGGCGTTAGGGCTTGAACTGGCCGAACCTTTGCAAGACCAACCTCGAAAATCCTGACGGCCTCCCATGGCGGATGAGAAGAAAGACGAGGGGGTAGGAGATCCTATCAAAATCTTGCTCGAAGAAGCCCTCGAGCGGCAAAGGAACGTGATGATGGATAGCTTTGCGCAGATCCTTTAGCGGCTACCCAGAGGCGACGCATCGGCTTCCAACAGCTACTCTGGGAATGCCACACCATTTAAGGTACAAGTTAATTTTGAAATCCCCATCTTTGAGGGTCAAATAGACGCAGATGTTGTAGATAAATGGTTAAATCTGCTAGATGGGTATTTTTTTGTTCATGAATTTTCAACTCGGGAAAAGATTGTTTTCGCCCTTCTCAAAGCAGCCCCCCACGTCAAGGACTGGTGGGAAACCCACTGCGAGCAGAAGGATGAAAGTACAGGCTCACTATTTTCCGTTGCACCCACTTGGAATGACTTTCGGGATGCCATCAAGGAGCAGTACTACCCTGTCAAAAGCTATGAGGACAAATACATCAAATGGACCACACTGCGACAGGGACGAGACCAAGATGTGCCGGAGTTCACAAACATTTTTCATACCCTTCGCACACAGTTGGGTATCAAATATTCTGAGCTGCATCTGGTACTCAAATACTGCGCCTGCCTACACAGATACATCCAGGAAGAGAAGGAGTTCTTGAACATATCCTCACTCGGCATAGCATACCGATACGCTGTCAAAATCGAGCAAAAGTTCAAACAGAAGAAGTGAGACTTTGGATCTGCGAATCTGAAGCCCAAAGGACATAGCCAAGGCGAGGTGACCCAAGACAACCCATCAAAGCCGCAAGAAAAGAACAACACCATGAAGTCGAAGAAAGACATAGGAAAGTGGTGTGAGTTCCACAAGAGTCCCACTCACAACGCAAGTGAGTGTCGGACCAAGCAGTTGCTAGTGGCCAAGTTGAAGGCTACCGAATCAGATGCATGTTCTGACCTTGAACCAGAACCCGACAAGGGGAATGGCAAAGGGAAGCAGATCATTGATGCAGAGCCTAGTGCCACCGTTGCCACTGCAAAGATCCAAAAGAATGAGCCTGAAGACCCAGAGGAGGGGGAGCGCCTTTTCCACTCACAAATGTGGGTGAAGGGTTCACCGCTACAATTCATTGTTGACAGTGGGAGCCAAAAGAACCTCGTTTGAGCAGAGGTCGTAAAGCAGTTGGGCCTACCGACTACACCACACCCACAGCCATACAGTATCGGGCGGCTTCATGAAGGACGAGATCTCAAAGTTCGCCAGCAGTGTCGCCTTCCCTACAGCATCAAGCCCTTCACAGACGAGGTATTGTGTGATGTTACACCTCTGGACGTTTGCAATGTACTATTAGGCCAGCCATACTTATGGAGGCGACATGTTGTGTATGAGTCAAGGCCTCGCGGTGTCATTATTTCTTTGGATAATTCATTATACAAGATACCGGAGGTAGCCCCACCTACCACCACCTGTTTCATCACTACCAAGAAAGGTAGCAAGCTCATATCACAAACTAGGAAATTTATTTCCTGTCTGGTTCACTCCCAAAGTAAGGGGAAGATCGTTGCTACATCCATGACCCCCGCAAAGGGTTCCTCCACGCAGCAGCAGCAGCAAAGGGATACAATCATGAATAGAAACACAGGAACAACTTCTCCTCACCCATAGGGGTACCACACAAGTTTCAGGTGGGCGAAAAAGTTTGGTTGCATCTGCAGAGAGAACGCCTTACCAGAACCCATCAGAAACTCAGACCACTCCGACATGGTCCTTACACCAGTACCAAGGCTACGGGAAACAATGCTTGGAAGCACAACATTCCTCCATTCCTTCGCTTGCACCGAGTTTTCAATGTGGGCCATTGCTGACTATGCTTCCCACCATTTCTAGACACATCAGAGATTGCATAACAGCTCACTAGGGACCCAGCTCAGCAGAAGCTTCCTCATCTCAAGGAGGAACTCAACGCAATGGGGACCATTGCTTCCTAAGGGGGGAGGAATGATCCAGGTAGATGTTGGTGGCCACCCACCTATCCCATTTGTGCCCCCACAACTGTCTCTTTCAGTTCTTCAGTTTCCTTAATTAGAGCACAATTTACAATTTTTAGCAGTTTTTTGGGTCCTAAACTTCCGGAGCCATTTTCAGGCCCTAAACAATGTTTTTTGGGAAATCTACTGCCAGTGATTTTTCTGACTAAAAATCATTTTTTACGTCGTAGTCCTCGGAGATATCTTTCCAACGGGCTATCATGCGCGTCAAACGGAGATAATACGACCAATTCGCAACCCCGGGAAGTTGATGTACCAACTTACCCAAAAACAGGGCCCACAATTTGGCGTTTCATCTTCTAGGGTTAGGTTGTGGAATGTGAAGGGTTTTCCATTGTTTCTCAACAATAAATAGGCCTTCGAGCCTCATTGTAACACAGTTCAGAGGCATGTAGCCACACATCTCTTCTCAGAGATAAGCTACCATCGCCCTACTTGTTTATTTCCATTTCTGGTTGTAAGAATATTTCAGTATTTTCCATTAATGAAACGAAACATTATTTCCGCTGCATATTTGTGTATATGGTTATGAAACATTATTTCCGCTGCATCTTTGTGTATATGGTTATCTCTATATTTTATTGCGTTCCTGTTTAAATCCGGATCATAACCCAAAACAACCGACTAAAGTATGTGGTGCTAGTTACTAGTGCAAGCGTTGTGTTTTCACCAAGACTCACTCTGAATAGAAAGTATTTTCCATCACGACATCATCGACTGAAGACAACAAGCTATTCATAAAGAGAGAGGACAACGGATAACTAAATTTTGATAGCTATACGAGTCCTCTTAGATTTTCCTAGCTTGTCTCAAGAGCCAAACACGGTTTCACGAGAGGCTAACCTATGGGTACATGCAAGCAAACAAAGAAAAAATGAAAAAAGCAGAAGCAAAGCGAAAGAAAAACTAGTAAGCAAAGAAAGAAGCAAGAAAACCAAACCAAGTAAGCAAGCAAACAAACATGCAAACCAGAAAGTAAATCAAAGCAAGAAGTAAGACTACTCCTACTCCTATGTTAAATAGTGTATGGGCCTACTCACGTGAAGTGATATTTCCAATGTAGCCAGCGGCACATTGGCTAGCCAATGTTGGTGAAGGCAAGGTTAACAAGAAATATATGCATGTAAACTAGTGAACAAGAAAGATAGATGAGCAAATACCAACATGCTCTGACTTCTAAAACATTCACATAATAGAAAAGAGAGAATGCACAAAACAAACATTCTTTACACATACCATGGTGTTGCGACGCACTACATGCAGATGGTAAACATACACACTCTTTTGACTGTGACATACGAGTGAACATGAGAAATACCAACAGCTTATGCTTTGCAAGCCCACTCATTGTGTAAGATTCCTCCAAATCTTGAGCAATAGGATCATGTGATTCGAGTGGAGGAAGCGAAATTTGGTTGTTTGGTTGATCTTCAATGTGAAGCAGAGAGTGATGAGGAGCCTTGGGTGTTTCGAAAAATTTATGATCGGAAGTGGAACTATCCTTAGGAAAGTGAGGGCCTGACATAACCATCAGCCCAGGCTGAAGTGCCTCGACAACTACGGGGTTTCTGCTCTGTCAATAAGTAGATCATCGAAGACCAGTGGCCTAGATAGATTAATAGCAAGTGAATCAACATCGTGAACAAATGAAGAAGTACAGAGATCACGATAGCCACAGTCAGAACATTTGGGATGTTCGTTGGTATCCTCGCGATTTGATGAATCGTGAAGAGGGGTAGATGAGAAGCAAGGATGTTCACCCTATGTGTTTTCAGAAATGATAGATGACAGATGGGATAAATTTTCAGAGAAAGATGTGTCCTCTCCGCAATGTAATGACAAGCTAATATCCAATGTGTCCTGTGAATGATCGGAAGTAGAAACATCCAGAAATGAGTTGTCACAAGGAGAATCAACAATGGTGGAATCACAAGGGATGTCAAGATAGAGTGGATGAGGCACGGATTGACGAGAGTCATCCTTCACCACAGGTTCTTCTTTGGATTCCTACACACACTCATCATGAATGATAACGCGGGTTGGCTACACAACACCAACTCTGTCGACAGCTTGATCCTCGTTCACAACAAGTGTGGAGTTTGGAACAGAAGAACCGAAGAAAATATAATCCGAAGGATCAGCAGAATGTGAGGTTGTAGGTTGAGGTAACAAGTCCACATGAAAAACAGCAGGCTTGCAAGCCAAATCCGCATAGATATCAAGAGCAGGTGAGGTAGGAGGATATGACAGTTAAATAGATGTGCACACACCTTCTCCCACCTCGCACTGCGGAGCTAGAGCTATTTGATGAGAAGAGGATGGAAAATCACTTGTGACAGCGACCGTGTCCATCTTAGATTTGGCAGCTCTAACACCGAGGTATGTTGGTATGGGTTTGAATGATTCTAAGAATTGTGGATTTTCAGATATGTAAATAAGATAGTTAAATCTTCCATCGAGAAATTCCTAATCAATTTCATATTCAGGAAATCGCCATGCAAGATTACAAAAGTGTGTGAAATTTTTCAACGGATTCGTTAGGTGCTTTTTGTAATTTCAGAATTTCTCTATTGAGTTCTTTATGGTCAAAATGATTGAAAGCATGGTCTATCTCTGTGACCAAATGAGGGAGAGAGTGAATATACTTTTCGTGCAACGTGGCATAGCAATGCAATGAGTGTCCTCGAAGCATGTATGTGAACAACGCGTAGGTCATGTAATCTTCAAAGATTTCATGCCTTTCATAGGAACCAACAACGCCAACCACGTGTCTAACCAAGGCTACTTGGCCTTCACCATCGTATGTTTTACGTGACAAGTTATTTGAGAGCTCTTCCGAGAATTCAAAGTCATTTCCATAAGAGATACACTCCGGAAGAGAAATTTTGTGTTTAGTCATGATAAGTATGCGGAGATTCAATCAGATTGTGAGGACTCATCTTGTCATCTGGCCCTCTTTCTAGCACCAAATATGTTGAAGGTGTTGGACCCAACAACATTCAGGGGATCTCCCAGTATGAAGTCCCAACTACACCTCACATCGTTTGGTGTAGGATTCCCATCTGGTACGATGGCCCAATTTCCATTATCTTAAATATATGCCTTAGCTCTCGCTTATTAGCACACGAGAGTAGTTTTATTTGTATTCAAACAATGAGCTTCGCGTGTCTGGTGAGTGCTTAGTGTTGCTTGTGTCAAATTTCTTTCACTGTAGAGGGAGAGGGTGGAAGTGAGTCTCAAGTTGAAAGGGGATAGTCCCAACTTTACTAGAGACACACAACACAACAGGACATGCACAACTTCCAGCGGAGTAGTCCACACAAATGTGGCAGTCATAAACACAAGGTGAACATATAACATGTACAACACCCAGCGGAATAGTCCACACGAATGCGATAGGTTTTATAATACAAGAATTAATCTTTCAAGTGTCCAGCAGGATAGCCTACACGAGCGAGACAACATTGACAGCTGATACAACACATTTCCAATAGCTTATGTACTAAAACAACTGAAATAGTTCAACTATCTTAATACAGGTTAAAGCAATATGCATTATAAGAGTCCAAAGAATAATCTTACAAATTAATACAATACAGGTGTGAAAACGTGTTGGAACTTGGCATGTTAACGGACTTCTGAATTAAGTGAAAGCTCCAAGACACATCCATACACCATTACATTACTAACCCCGATAGTGGGGCATTGGAGCCACTGCTCGCTCCTCAAAGAAAATATTATAGACTCTAAAGTCTATGTGGGAGGAGACAAGGTTAAAAAATATTTTTCATGTATAAATGAAAGTTATTTATAGCGAAGGGTAAAACTGGCTCTTGTGACTATTCAACTTCCCTCATGACTATTTGACTTACATGACTCTTCAACTTTACATGACTCTTCAGATTTACATGTGGGTCTCTTGGACTTCCATGTTACATTACATTAATTACAACAGTATGGCCCAGAGTAGTGATGTGGCCAAGATGACTCATGACATGACTCTACACGATAGAGCTGGTATGTTCATGCTACTAGTGGTGTGCATGTCGAGCTGCAGTGCGACTGAGTGATGGATGTGCTCTTGGTGTATCATAGCTTCACCTCTACATGGCAAGGTGTGTGGAGTCTTCGATGGTCTTGGTGTTCACTTGATGTTGCATGTGCACGTTGCTCCTTCACTTGTACTTTGGCATGCTTCATGTGTTCATCCGTTCGCAAACAAGTCTCCTTGCATGTGCTTCTTGTTCATCTCGTTCGTCGTCGCGCCATGTCTCATCCATGTACCTATATCTGCAATCACTCATGACGAGGCTACATCAAATCCAAAAATATCCTAGTCTACCATGATGCATTTTTGTTCGCTTTCAGATGCAGGTGACCGGGAGAGAGGACAAGGCTCTAAAACTGTGCAAGGTAGATTTCAAGCTTGGATGCAAGCTCCAAGCACTGTCCTTAAAAAATGCACAAAGATCACTGGGAGGCTGAGATGGGCAATTCAGATCAGCAATGACTGTCTACAAGATCTAGCTTGCTGGAGGGTAGGTCTGCGCAATTTTTTCAGGGAGACAGTACAGGTAGCAAATGGATACTAGCAGTGAAAACTACCCAATTTCTCTAGGGAGCTAGCAGCGAGCTATGAGAGGTTGCTGGAAAAAATTGTGCAATTTTTCTAGGAAGCTGGTAATGGGCTACTAGAGGCTATTGGCAAAAAATGTGTAGAGCTCAAAGCCTGGCTTGTTGGGCATCCTTGCATATTTTCTGAGCTGAGCGGGATGTTGAACAGCTAGGAGACTGCTCATGAAAAATGCACAGTTTTCAGGAGGAGCATCAAGTCGGTTGACAAAGTGATTGGCTTGAAAAACTGCACAATTTTTTAGGTCAGTGCAATGACAGGAAGTGGGTGTGTGTCTGGCATGTCTGCACAGTTTCTTTATTCAATGGAAGTGAGCATGCTTGGCAGCTTAGATAATCCTTAGTAAGAGGAATCACCCTAGAAACTACTTAAGGGAGAGGGAATATGAATGCTATAGAAGGATGAATTGATCCCAACTAAAAATATGAATTGATTGCTAGATCATTTCTTTCTACACAGGCAGGTTCCAATCAGTGATTGCCTTGGTTGGCCCCTTGGGAGGCAAGGGAGTGCATGGGAGTGGTAGCGAGGGGAGCATCCATCCATCTTGTGATCGTTTCACCATCTATCCATCTATGGATTTTTAGTCGATAAATCCTCCATCTCCTATTTAAGGAGCTTGGGCCTAGATTAATGGGGGAACTGGGCACGGTACATTCCAGTCAGGATGTGGGATGCGCAATTTTTTTATGAAATGTTGCGCAATTTTTTGGAGGAGTGAGTCTCGAGGTCAATTCCCAGTCAAACTCTCTCATTGACCAGCTAGAGGCTTGATGGTGTTGCTTGCAGGAAACAAAAATTGAGATGGCTTGCTGAGAAACTTCTGCGATGTTTTGGTGACAGTCAGTCAGGTTGACTCCATGATTGTGCAGTGCAGAATTCTTGGGAAGCAACCTCAAGCTCTGCACAATTTTGGGAAGTAGTAGATGTTAAAGTCCAGCTATTGGAGGGAGGTCCGGTCGACAGAGTTTCAACAAAATGATTAAGTGTGTGAATGAGTGAACTTGTGCATGCATGACCTTGCGAACACGCACTCAACATGACTCGATGAAAAGACACCTCAAACCATTAAGAAAACATACACTCAGTGTAGCTGACCTACGGGTGCCAGCGATAAGCATAACACTTGAGATAGACATTCGGACAACCGTGACGACACTTGCGCGACAATGCTTGCAACATCATGTGTGAGTGTGATAGATGTTTACATTGCGAACACAACTCAAACACAACCTTCAACATCACCAGAACGAGGTCGCAAGCATGACATAGCAATCAGCATGTTGAAGACGATAATTGGTCGAACAATTGAAAAGTAAGCAAGACATGTAGAAGAAACACATAAATAACTTTTCATGTTTGTGCACATGCATGTTACTAAGGATATGATTATATGACAATGACAAGAAGTCCTGCAAACTCAAGTAAGAGGTTTACTTCGAAAGGTGTTCTTTACTTACCCTCAAGATGATCATGCATCCGATGGAGTTTGCATGTGGTCCTGATATTTTCCATTACTTGGTTCCTTGGTCCTTCTCCTCAACTCCTTGGAAGCGATTTCAGCATGTCACCTTTTCTTGTAGTCACTCAGAGGTAGATCTACGCAATTTCAACAGAAAATGACTACTCTCGGGACGAGGCCCTGGGAGGCCCATCTGTGCAGTTTCTACATGCAAGACAAATAGGGTAGCTTGCACAACATTGCGCGATTTTGAGGCATAGGAAACTGTTGTGGGATGGGGGTCCTGAGAGGACACCTTTACGCAATTTCTGAGTGTTGTGCAGCTAGACTGCTCTGTGCATTTTTGGAGAGCAGTGTTGGCTGCCTGACTTATTTATGCATTTTTGGATAGCAGTGTTGGTTGGTGTCTCTATGGGCTATGGGGTTTTAGTAGGCAAGGGCATAAGCTTGATGGTTGCAGAAGAAAAGTGCACAATTCTAGGAAGTTGGATGAGGCTAAGTTGCTCGGGAAAATGGCTAAGTGTGAGATCAGTGAAACATGTGAAAAAATTGATAGGACTTGACTGTGATTGCACACAGACACTTAGTGTCATAACGTAGACCATCTAGAATTCATAAGACGTACTTTGTTTGATGCAACAACCTTTGTCACAATAGTGCGTGAAGTGAGTGTGAAACATGTCTATGTGATGACAACCACTCATGCGCACATGCTTTCCCTTGAGGCAAAACAACGTTCCTTTGCATGACAAACAACAACCCGTATGCCCAAAGATGACACATGTTGCATAAAGATGAGAACACTGACAACTCTTAATATCAAGGAGGGGAGCTTGAAATCATTATCTTACCAAAAAGTGACCAAGTATGATCGATCGCAGGATCTAAGGTAGTGATCTGATAATCACCCTATGAGTGACCTCAATTGAAGATTTGTTAAACAAAATGTATTACAGACTCATGTGCTAGTGTGTGTTTTGTGCTATTCAAGCAACGGATCAATCAGATTTCCAATGCACAGACATTTAAATGGAAAGACAACAGAGAAATACAGTAAGCAACACAAAGACACAAACAATATTTAATAAGGAGTTCACCCTATTCTCCAGGGCTACATCTCCGGTCCAGCTTCAGTGGTGGCCTTGTTTTATTGTGTCTTACAGTAGAGAAATTACAATACAGGGACTCAATGTGAGTTCTCCTGAAGCAAATTTTGCCAGGCATGGTGGTTCTTGGATTCCCCAAGCCACTCAGGGTACACAGACTCTTGCTCTTCCTACCAGCTCTGTGACCTTTGGTCTACAGTGGAAAGAGCCAACTGTGATGCTCAATCTAGACAAATTCCTTTATGGGAAGGCTTGAATCTTCAAGCTCTCTGGTGCTCAACGCTGCCTGTGGTCAGCTCGGCCCTCTGTCTCCTCTGCTTGGCTTTACTGTTCTCTATGTTCAGTCCTCCTCTTAGGGTTCACTGTTCACTATCTCTCTTGGTCGCTTGGACTCGTCTCCAGATCCCCTCTTTGACTTTCTCCGTTCATGGCTTTAACCATTTGATACCTATGCCTGTTCGGTTCCCTCCCGCCTACGTCGATTCTCCTTCTGCATCTGCGCTTGGAGTTCCCTGTTCGGCGTCAGCATGAGTGACACGTGTCCCCATCTAATTGTTGCCAGCATGCTTCGTCGGTTCATTTCTTCCGTTACACCATGTATGCGTTCTTTCTCCACCGTCGCGGTCAAACAGACTCCAAATCCCTTTAGAACACGACTTAATCCCCTGTTGATTCCGTTTCCTCCATCGGGCGCAATCTCAGCCATCCGATCTGGGCTCCTCCAGATCCAATGCCATACGCACGTCGAGCGCGGTTGACTTTCTCGACCGATAGCGCGCGATCACGACGGTTTTTTCTCTCACCTCCACTGCCATGCGTCGATCGTTGAGTGGGAACGCTCTGCTCTCCTCCAAAACCTCTTACCATTCAAGGGCACCCCGATCAAAACCACCAGTTTCCAGGGCACGGGTCCTGCCTTTTCACTTTAGCGCTTTTCATTTCTCCGCCTGCGGTTCTCTGGCTCCCAACATGACCAAGGGCTTAAGGCTCCCCCATTTTGGCCCTATTTTCCTAGCGATGCGTGATTAGCGCTAACTGCAGATCAAAATCGCCTCCTTTTCCCGATCTGGGGCTCCCACGGGCTACTTTGGCCGTCTGCACGGTCTCCATGGGCCTCGATTAGCGCGCCTTGACCGAGGTCCTTGTCGTTCCACGTCGGCTGCCATGGCCACTAGTCCAAGGTGTTTTTGATGCTATTTTAGATTCTTTACAGATTTGTTTCATCCCGATACACTCAAGGTTCTTTGTCAGTCATTTATGGATCCGATTCGAATCACCTCCTCCCTACTGAAAAAGATTTTGGACCACCAAAAGTTGGTTTTCTTCAAGCATGGACTAAGTGAGGAAAATGTTGTCTTACTTGTCCAATCTCAATCCACTTCGCACTGCTCGGCTTCGAACCTTTAAGCCCAATCTTGAGGTATTCCACCTGTCCACTACGCTTTGTCCTCACCTTCCTGTCCAGCATTGTGTCTTCATGTAACTCATTAAGGTATTCAGGTAGCAGGTCATCAACAGAAGGTAATTGACTCTGGTCATCAACGAAATCCATGGAAATGTTTTCCCAAGGGTGAGAAGGAACTGGCAAGGGAGTGTACAAGCCTAGTTTTCTATTGTTGGGCTTGCTTTTAGCACACACAGCACATGCCTTCACATATCTAGAAACTGTCTCATTCATTTTCGGCCAATAGCGGAACCTTTGCAGTTGTGCAACTTTTTTACTTATCCAAAAGTGACCTGATATCAGAGAAGTGTGTGCTTCCCTAATTATCTTTTCTCTCTCAGTTTGTGGAATGCAGAGTTTCCCACAATGATATAAGAGTCGGTCCTTCACATGATTGTCCAATTCTTCTACTCTTTTGCCTTGACTCAATGTTGCATATATATCTTTAAAGTCCATATCCTGAGCATACTATTCTATGTAGCTTTCATGAAGCACAGGATTATGCTTAAGTAGGATAGATGCATTTATAATGGGTCTAGATAACATGTCTGCAACCTTGTTATGTATGCCCTTTTTATATCTGATAACTAAATGAAACAGTTCTAGAAACCCCATCTGTTAGGGTCCCACCCTAACCCGCTTATTTATGTCATGGGATCACGTCATAGTCAAGAGTCAATAAAGCCCATATTAATATTTGTAAGTGGTTAACCCGCAATTAATGACGGGACCACAGTTAGTTGCAAATGGGCGGTAGTAGTAGATTAAGGGTAAATGGGCGGTAGTATTAGATAGACGGTATTAATAAAACCCACGGTATTGGCCCATGGTATTGCTTGTATGAGTCATATATAAAGGATAGAGACTCCCTGCGAGGAGTATCGTGTCTTGTTTTGTAATCGAGCTCTGCTCTAATGGAGGTTGCCCCCTCGAAGAGGCCTGTGAACATTTCTCTCTGAGTAATAAAATCATTGCTATTCTGTGTTCTGGGTATATTTTCTTCGCATATTCTGTGTTCTGGGTATTTTTTCTGTGCATATTCTCTGTTCGGTATTACTTTGCAGGTTAAGAAGCATAACATACACACATCAGGGAATAAACTAATGCACATGAAAATTTTTAAGTTTTTCAAACTCTTCTTCATTATATTACAAACTATAATAGAACAGGCTAGAGCTCACGTACCAGGGATCATTTCCCTTTACAATCACACTGATACAAGGAATACAATTAAGGCTTGTTGTTAGTCCTTTATAAACCAATCTAAATTGAACAAGACAACACTTGACCTACTCGTTGATGGTGGCCACACACATCCCTTTCATTCCATGTGTCCTGAACACATCTAGCAAGTCCTCTTGCCTCCCATTTTGCAACTCCTCAATCTTCCTTTATCAATGAGCTCAAATCCTTTATGTTACTAAACTTGAATCAACAAAACTTTCCCTCTAGCTACCTCCTTTTTTCTTCAAGGTCTACAACACTTAGTGTCTTTGATGAGTTGTTCACAACTCCATTGTGAACAACTCTTTGGTTTACCCATTTTTTCAATATTTCTTATAGAATATGACAAGCTTAGGGCTATGGTGTTCAACCTTCTTCTCACTAACTCAATCCTCTACAATATAGTGAACTAGGGTTAGTTGGCTAGCCCACTTGATTGCTACTTTAGTCCTTAAAAGTCTGCACATCCTTAGGCCCAATACACTTTCCCTTCTACTTGTATTGTTGTCCTTCACAAGTACAAGACTTAGGGATCTTCTTTGAAAATCACCTAACAACCCTCCAACTGTACTAGAACTACCATAAATTTTCCCAACTACAGTCAATTATTTTACCGATCTAGGGCCCACAACATTGCCCTTATCTAGGGATCTTCAAATCTACCACCTAATAGTGATCCAAGTCCTCTCAAAATCACTATTCTTGTGTACCAATTTCTTTACTATCCAATCTATGAACAAATCTGAACTACTCCTCTTATCATCCTTCTAACAATCTGTAGATGACTGAACTAGGGTCACAAATCATCCATTGACTAATTGTTTATAGGTTTCCTCAAATATTTGTCCAAAAATCTATTGACAATCCACCAAAATCAACTCCTATTCATGTTAATCCATTCCTCATATGGCACATTTATTTTGTTCAATCTTCTACTCAGGTTCCACCCTCCTTTGGATCTATTATCTCCACACATATTTCTGCAAACCATCTTCCAAATCTTTGGTCTATATTTTAGAGATAAAACTTGCTCTAAGGGTCATGACCCCTCTTCTTCTACATAGATTTGTCACAGTCTTAAGGGAAACCTTATGGACTAAACATGCTAGGGAACCACCCTAACTAGGGAATTGTACTTACATTATACTTTCTTTAGAACAAATCCTATCCACCCATAGTAGAAAAAACAAATCTTGCCTCCATAAGAGACTCAACATAGCTCATATAGATCCATATATTTTGGGCGTTTCTTTTACTGAATCTTGACCTGAACTTCAGATCTTTACGACCCTCAAACTATGGTTACCTCAGCCAATATTACACTTGAAATAATTCTATTCTAGCCCTAAATTTCAGTGTAGGCCCTCCTCCATTTGTGTTGTTCTTTATCACAACCTTGCAACCTACTAACAACCACAAGATAGGGTCTCAACCCTCTCTGCTATTTCAGAATTTGATGCAGCCTTCACATAAAAACACCTCTAAAATCACATGCCCAAATTCTCATGAGCCACCTCTCTTGAACTCAATCTAGCAGAAGAGAACCAACAGTATGCCATCCTACTTCCTAGCTTGAACCCATTAAGGTATGCGACATTCTTGTGAACCCTCACATGATGATATTTCTCTTGGTGGATGATCATGGCCTCCCTTTAGCAACCCTTACTCATCCCTCTAACTCGGTCTACTTTAGGACTACATCTCTCCTAGCCTCCTTGATCAAATGATCTCCTTCTCACTTGATGTTCTTGCCTTCATACTAATTCATCCTTAAATAGATTTTCCTAGCTAGGCCTCTTCCGAACCCTCTAGAACTTACGAGTTTTATCCACTTAGACCTTAGGAAAGATTAACTTTCCTTTATAATTTTCTTTTAGATTTTAAACCCCATCTTGGGTCCAAAACCCCTTTTCTTGGTTTCTTTTCCCACAAATAATTTTGTGACCAAAATCACACAAACCCATCTCACTAGGCTTGTTGAGTACCTCCCAAGCTACACAATTCAACAACATAGTCTAGTTTGTTCAAGCTCTTTTAGTCAAGCGAGGACTTGGTTGGGCTCCCAAGTTGCAAATTAAGTAAGGGTAATTGTGAGGGCATGATAACTAGGGAGGGTCAGGGCATGAAAAGGAATGAAAAGGAACGCTAACACATGCTGAACAATATCAATGCATGCTGAGGAGTGTTAAGGAGTGTCGAAGCATCACAAGGTAGAACAAGGTCAAAATGCATGGAAATGAATAAATAAGAGTGTGTACCAAGGAGTGTTAGTGAATTCAAGTGTTCCAAGGAAGAAGTGTGTTAGGAGAAGGTCATAATAGGATTTATGAGAGGCAATCCTATGGTTGTGAGAAGTGGATCGACAAAATAGTTTTAGATAAAGGGAGACTTTTTGCTAGGAACAATACTGTTTTTCCTTTAGTTGTTATTTTTATATGACATATGGCACATTTTTTCCAAATGCTAACGTTTTAAACTATTTTAGACAATTTCATATTGTACATTGTTGTGTATAAGTTTTAGGGCACTCACCTTGTGTTGGCTTATATCACATGTGGCTTGTGCATATTGTGGTTCTTGAAAACTCTTAGTTAATGCTCTATTGTTTATATGAACTAGACATACATGTGAAATATTGTGTGTGTAAGCTATGTTGCTTAGTTATTTTATGGTCCTCGCTATTCTAGATGTGATCCTTGTCTTGGTAAGTTCTTAAGCGAGACAATTTGAGCTTGGACATGAGTGGCCTAAGATGAGTTATAGGTAG
Organism: Pinus taeda; assembly: GCA_000404065.3. NCBI lineage: Eukaryota > Viridiplantae > Streptophyta > Pinopsida > Pinales > Pinaceae > Pinus > Pinus taeda. The sequence goes on from APFE031181629.1 coordinate 17,119, forward strand.
TTCTTAGGCGAACAAGGCACAATCTACTTGTAATAGTTGCAACTGGTCAAGTTATTGAAACTGAACCAGGCCAATGTCACATGAACTACAGTAGTTAAGGACTTGATTGGGTTCCAAACTCGTGCGAAAATGTAAGGCTAGTTGGGAGTCTGTGAATGCTAAGGCGTGCTAGGGAATGCTAACATGTTCTTGATAGTACGAAGGCATGTCAAATATGTTAAGATGTGCAAGGGTGTCACAAATACGTGCCAGTGACTATCAAGGCAACAAAAAGGAGAAATAATTTAAACTAGAACGAAATGAACACATAAGAGGGTACTCAAGTCATCAATTTACCTTTTCCAAGAGGGTCATGCTAGGCACACCAACACTAGGTTCCGATAGGTGCCACTTGTCAAGTGTTAGTGCATTTTAATTGCCAAAAATTCCTTTGTTGCTTCTCATCTACTTTCCAATAGTTAATCTCAAATAAATTTTGATATTAAACCATGCCAAAGCATACCAAGGCATCTAAACAAATGCTAGACATGCTAAGACTTGTCAAGTGCCAACACGTGACAATGTGTGTTAGGGAGTGACACACATGTTATGAAATGGCAAGGCATTTTGAAAAGGCTAAGGTATGCCAGCGAGTGCTAATGCATATTGAGTTTTAGGGAGTACTAGGGAAACATAAGGGAGTACCAGGTCAAAATGAATGAAAGTGAATGAATATGAGGGTGTGTCAGGGAGTGTCAACAAGTGCCTGGCATGCCAAGGAGGGAGTGACAAGGTATACTAAGAATTTATAAGGCATGCTAGGGAATATCAGGTCATTTCAAGAAGTTCCAGAGTGTTCTAGGGAGTTCTACTGTGCATTAACATGTGCCAAATAGTGCCAAGGCATGATAGATGCTAAGGCATGCTAGGATGTGCAGGGTGACAGGGTATGCCAATATGTATCAAGGAGTGTCAAGGAAACATAAGGAAGAACTAATTTAAAATGCAAGGAAATGAACACATAAGAGGGTTAATAAGTCAAGACTTTATCCTTTTCAAAAGGGGCATGCTAAGCACACTAATAATAGGTTCCAATACATGCTAAGTGTCAATGTGTGCCAAGTGATAATGTATTCTAATGCATTACAAAGTGTTCTAGGGCATGATAGGGACTACAGGGCACAATTAATTATGAGCACCAGTGCATTAACATACTTACCAATCTGTCATAGATTTCCTTGGAGGTGTTTAGATCGAAGATGTTGGCCACCAGATGCTTGTCAATCGAATCTTTGATATTCTTCTTCGCTTTGACTTCACCCTTGATGTATTTTTTCTTTGTAGCAGCCGGTGCATTTGATGGAAGACATGTTTTTGCTTGCCTTTCACAGGTATATTTGCTCTCACCTTAAAGGAAGACAAGATCACCATTTCAAGGACTCATTTTATGTTTTCATTAGATGCCATATCTCAAGCTACAGGTGTACCAAACCATGGTCAAAACTGGTTCAAAGGCATGAACCTGGACCTAGAAGAGTAAAAATCGTAATTGACATCACAATACAAAGGAGATCACTCACATGTTTTCCCATTCAAATAATTTTTGGAGAGATATGCACCATTGATGAAGGTTGTCATGAAGTTCTTCACATGTGAGGGTAGATTTTCTAGGCTATATCAATACCACATAAGACTGCGCATGCACTTTACAGCTGCCAAGTCTCTAAATTCGTCTGGCTACTTGTATTGGAGCCTAACCAAAATGTCTGAAAGGGTGAAATTGAAAGGAAAAGTGCATTATCCTAGCCTCTTTCACCATAGCCTGATAAAGGTTATAGTACTTCATTAGTTGAAATAGAAGAACATGACATGGGATGCCTTCATTGAGGAAGCCTTGAAAATGCATATAACCACTTCACCAAGCCAGCACCAAACCATGTCATTACAACCCATGGAGGTGGGATCATAAACAAAACATGATGAGGTTTCCAAGGTACCTAGGCCTGAAGTGACCAAGACATATCAGAGAGGCAGAAGTCTTATGTTTTCTCCTCAAATTGAGGAAGGGGCCAAACCTACTACATCAACAGAACAAGGATCACCATCACATCATGAGGCTTCTTTGGATGATGAGGAACCCATTGAGCATGACTTTGACCTATTTGACTTGGAGGCACATGATTAGCATCAAACCCTACAACAAGTCATCAAAGAGAAGGATTCTTAGATCATGGAGCTTAAGGAAAATTTGGAAAGGGCCAAATTCAACATTTTATTCCTTGAGCAAGAAAATGGTCAACTTAAGGCAAAACAACTAGTCATGGAGAAAGAGAAATTCAAAGCCAAGAAAAAAGAGATGAAAGGAAAGGCAGTGGTGGTCCATGAGGACACTGAGCAGCATGAATGACATGTGGCTAGGAAGAGACCTAGGACAATGGGTTTTAGGAAGGCAATTGAGAGGGAAAGAGAACAAAAGCCACCAATGGAAGAGTTGACCTTTGAAGAGAGGATTGCCATTGAAATAAATGAGGACAGAAAGTTTTGTCTTGAAAAATTCAATTGCCACATTGAGAATCTCTTTGACAAGGCAAACAGGGATAACAATTTGCAAAAGAAAATGGCCATGCATTATTACACAAGGAATTAGATTGTCAAGGTCAAAATCAAGTAGTTGAAGGAAAAACTCAAGGAAACCCTAATCAGCCAAGAGGAAAACGGTAAGTTAGATTTGCTTGCTGATGCATCCATGATTTCATAACATACCTCATTAGGCATCTATGGACAAATTTTGGGAGGATTTGGAGAAAATTTTGTGTTTTGGTGCAGACTAGTGCAAACTTGCAATTTTTTAGCAATTTTCTGTCTAGGAGTGCAGCCAACTCACGTTGCGCTTCTTCCTTAGGGATCCAAATTATGGAAACTCAACATTTTTCTAAATATTGTGACCCCCTCTCAAAACCCATTTGCCCACTTTCCTAGTCTGGGGCTCAATTTTTGAGAAATTTGCAAAAAGGAGACCAAAAATCACCTTTTTGCCCCTCTTTTTCCATTTCGCTGCGCGCTTGGAGACACCTTGGGGGAACGGCCATATCTCAGCCAAAAATGGGTCATTTTGAGTGAAACAATACTCCAAAGACATATAACTCTCCAATATTTCCATAAAAGACTTCAGGTCTGGATTTGGACTTCAGAAAGGCACTCAAAAAGGCCCTCCAACAACATGTTGTACACTTGGAAATTTCTGAGATTTTTGTAAAATTTTGACTGTTTAATTTTTTGCAATTCCTAGTTTGACTTTAGTAAAAGTAAAAAGGGTGAAGTAGATGAACGTTAGGGGTAAAAGTAAATGTAAATAATGGGTGGTTAGTCTTTGTAATCTATTTTTATGTAAATTTGACCTCATTTATGAGAGAGGTTGGAGTCAAAGTTAATTGTAGAAGTTGTTTTTATCTTACCTAGAAATTAGGGTTTGATTAGAACACCTCATGGATGAAAAGTTCCTAGAGTCATGGATTCGACCCTAAGAGTGGGGATATGTTGTTTTTGTCTTTATGTATCAGTTTCTCAGTGATAGAATGTGTTGTATTTCAGAGGAGATAACTATTGTAGCTTGTACTTGGACATTTTCTGGAAATCAAAGGACACAATTTGCAACTATTATCTAGGAATTCATGTGAAGTAAGTTTGTGATGTTATTTTTGTATGAAAGATATTCCTCTTCTCTTTCCATTCATCAATTATTCAATGGTTTTCCTTACAGTTTATAAACAAAAATTTTTGCATAAATCTTTGTTTTGATGGAAAAATAATTATGTGTTACTTTATCCCTTGTTTAATGAATTCATGTTTGATGCTCATTAAGACCTTTTTCTTATTATAAACACTACACTACACTGACAAACCCTAAGATCACTCACAAAACTAATGCTACCTTGATCCTTTATATCTTTTCTGTTGTAACCCTTTGATCCTCTGACCTAGCTACTTGGTTTTTCTCCCTTATCCAGCAACAAAACCCTAAATTTTCCAAAACCCACCTTAGCCTAGATATCTAGCCTAAAATCCTTTACATTCCAGTCATCTTTTGGTTGTGATTTCATAGAGATATCCCTCTCTAGTTTGGTAGGGCTAGCTACCAAACTAAAATCTTGGTCTGTTGTTACCTCTGTCGATCTCCTCATCATCCTGGGACATTGTGGAGGATAACAGAGGGCATGACAACTAAGGAGTGCAAAGGTGTTCTAGTGAATCTAAGGTTCCCAAGTCATGGAAAAATGTAATGCTATTTGTGAGGTCATGAATTCCAAGGTGTGTTATGGAATGCTAGGGCATGCTAACATGTGCCAAATAGTATGAAGACATGTCAAACAAGATAAGATGTGCCATGTGCTAAGGCATGCCAAGATGTACAAGGGTGTGAAAATGCATGCCAAGGACTGTGAAGGAAACAAAAGGGAGGAAAAAGTTAAACTACAAGGAAATGAGCACATAATAGGGTTAATAAGTCATAAATTTACCTTTTCCATAAGGGGCATGCTAGGCACACTGACACTAGGTGCCAATAGGTGCCAAGTGCCAAGTGTTAATGGATTCTAAGTGCTAAATTTTCCTCTGTTTCTTCTCATCTAATTTCAAATAATTGATCTCAAATAACTTTAATATTAAACCATGCCAAAGCATACCAAGTCATCTCAGCACATGCCGAACATGCTAAGACTTTCCAAGCGACAACACATTCCAAGGGCCAATGTGCGTCAGGGAGTGTGATGCATGCTATGAAGTGGTAGAGCATATCGAAGAGTGCTAAGGTTTTCTAGAGAGTGCCAATGCATGCAGAGGAGTGTTAGGGAGTACTAAGACAACACAAGGGAGCACTGGGTCAAAATGCATGGAAGTGAATGAATATGAGAGTGTGTGTGGGAGTGTGAATGAGTGTTACCTGTCATGCCAAGGAGGGAGTGACAAGGTATGCTAAGAACAAGTAAGGCATGCCAAGGAATATTAGGGAATGTCAAGAATTGCTAGAGTGTGCTAGGTAGTTCCAGGGTGTGCTAACATGTGGCAATTAGTGCCAAGGCATGCCAGGTTCTAAGACATGCTAAGATGTGCATGGTGCCAAAGTATGCCAATATGCGTTAAGGAGTTTCAGGGTAACAAAAGGAATAACCAAGCTACAATGCAAGGAAATTAACACACAAGAGGATGAATAAGTCAAGACTTTATGTTTTTCAAAAGTGGCATGCTAGGCACACTAATAATATGTTCCAATACATGCCAAGTGTCAATGTGTGCCAAGTGCTAATGTCTGTCAATGCAATATTATGCCAAGGTGTTCCATGGCATTCTAGGGACTACAGGGCATGCCAACACATGATAGGGGAGTGCTATGCTATGCTATGGCATTCCAACATGTGCTTGGGCATCCTACTCATGGCAAGATGTTCTAGGTACAAAGATGTTCCAGGTATAAAGATGTTCCAAGACATGCAAGGTGCCAAGGAATGTTGATGTACTATTCCAAAGCATGTTAAGGTGTTCCACGAGTGTTGAGGAGTGATAGGTCTCTATCATTAATAGAATTGAAAGAGATTGATTATGTATTAAATAATATAGTTCCTATGCACACTAGTGGAACTTTATTTAAAGGAAATATTCTAGATAATAAACCTAATAGAGATTAATCATGTGTTGAATCGTAGGAAAACTATATTCTTATGACTTGAGGGAAATGATACACACTAATTACTTCTTAACAAATTGACTGACTATTATAACCACTATGACCATGGACACATAATTAAAGACTCCACAACAATGGTCTTAAATCATTATCTTTTGACAAAACATATCGTAACAAGTACACAGTGTCATCAAAAACTCATTAGAGTTATCAATGATGACGAACATTTTTTGACCGTCGCCAAAAGTAAAAAAGAGAGCGTTGGTGAGGGTCAATAAAATATTGTCACTAGAAGTGTCACCAAAAAGATAATTACCGATGGGCCTTTAATGACCCTCACCAAAAGTGCCACCAAAGAGAGAATTAGTGACGAGGCTTTAACGACCCTCACCAAAAGTGTCATTGAAAATGGCTTTGGTGACAAACCTTAAAGGACCATCACTATATACACTTACAACAACGATTTTTTAAAGATTGTCACCATACGCAACATTGGTGATAGACCTTAAAGGTCCATCACAAGCATGAAGCATCATCAAAAACTCATTGGAATGATCAATGATAATGAGCATTTATTGACCATAACAAAAAGTAACCAAAAATAGCATTGATGACGGTCAATAAAAGACCGTCACTAGAAGTGTCACCAAAGAGAGAATTAGTGATGGGCCTTTAACGACCCTCACCAAAAGTGTCACCAAAGATAGAATTAGTGACGGGCCTTTAACAACCCTCACCAAGAGTGTTATTGAAAATGGCTTTGGTGACAAACCTTAAAGGACCATCACTATATACACTTACAACAATGCTTTTTTAAAGACCATCATCATATGCAACATTGGTGACGGACCTTAAAGGTCTGTCACAGGCTTGACCCTCACCAATGACCTTTTTTCTTGTAATGTGGATTATTGTCATCAACGATCTCTATCACTTCAAATTTAGCCATCGTGCTTGTACCTTCTATATCAATAGTTATCCATATAATCGTCCCATAGGGATGATCTTTTGATGGTTCGCCATTCTAAGTTGAATCGAAGACCGCTGCAGTGCACGTCTCCCCATTCTTTCCCATGTTTGTTTTGGCAAAATGTTCACATTGGACCCTAGATCCAAGATGACTTGGTCCATCTCATAATCTCCTATCTGTGCAGTGAGCCTCATCTCGCGCCATGTTCTAGCCTTATGTTTGCCAATTTCTCTAACTACGCGGTGTCCATCAAGGGCGTTTTCTTTTCCAGTGCATTTATTAACTCTTGTAGGCATTTCACGTCGTTTCTATCATGCAAAAGTTTCATACATGTCTCCAAGAACGTCGTAAGGATAGAGGGATCAACCTCTTTAGGCGCGTTATTTTCTTTCACTTTGTTCTAGCTTCCTAAGGTGGAAGCCTCAGCGAAGCTTTTCTTGTCTTCCATAAACGTTTCCTTAATGCATGCCAAATCAAAACCAGCTTCCTTTTTTGGGGCCTTGCAGACCTATCCATCCTCTTCAAGTTGTTCGCCTTTATCATCACCAGTTGTTATCCCGCTTCTCGACACTATATTCATGTCTGATCCTCCTCATGGGGTTTAGATCTCATGATCTGTAAGTTCTGCATATGTTGCTGAGGCTGTGACTTTTTCTCCTACATCTTAGCTACTAGCACCAGGCATTCTTCTATAGTGTGATCAAACTAGCTACATTATTGACATGATGGGCATGTACAATTCTGACACTCTCGCGTGTAGTGGCCTGGCATTCCTAAATTGTAACAAATAACCTGACTCCGACCTCTACCAGGCCCTCCTCCTCCTCAGCCTCATCCTTTTCCCTGATATCCTTCGCACACTCCTTTGGTGCCCTACTCTGGAGGCCACAATTTTGCTTGCATTCAGTAGGTAGGTGTTCTTTCCATCATCATCGCATAGCTACGACAGTGGTGCTCATCGTGGGCCACTGATTTGTAGAAGTTACAGAACAACTGTTGCGATGTATGGACAAACTTTTGAAGCAAATGAAAATTATCTATCACATGTTGTCCAACAACTTCACAGATAGTGCACCATAGTGCACCCCCCACACTTGGTCTTGCTAGAGCTTCTAGCCTCAAGGGAATTGGACCCCTCCTATAATATAATTTGAAAAGATGGGGCAGTGGCCTTTATCATGCCCCTATCCCTTACACTTCAGACACCATGCTTCTGCGCGCACCTCTAGTTTAGTCTCCTTGTCTTTCTTCAAGCTTTGCAATTCCAAGTAGAGACTCTGTAACTGAGAGTGAATATTTTGTACCCCCAAGGTCACATCCTGAATATGCGTTGCATGCAACCTCATTGCAATTTCTAGGGCTTCTACCTAAGTTCCTATCTTCTGTTGTGACAGAGCAATCCTCAGGTGGGGTAGAAGCGAAACTATAAACCACTCATGGTGCTAAATTACACATTTCGTCCTTTGATCTAACTCCTAAGGCATCTCATCAACCCTCATCGTGATCTCCTTAAATCCAACTATTGACTACGAGTCAGACTTAGGCTTACTAAACTCTTTGTCCAAAGGAACCTTAGTCTCTTCTAGCATTGCCAGAGGATTATCAGAACAGTACTTAATATACCAGGTCAATGCATGATCCTGCAACGCGGTAACCAACTGCACCTTCTTTGTATTATCTTCAGCAATATGCTACATTGTCCACATAACATTCGCAACAAATCAGAACTGCTCTGTCTCTTCACTCCCTATACCTTTGAAAATTGGTAGCTTCATTTTGTTCGACATGTTGAACAGCGATGGTGGTGGTGGAGGTGTGGGCGAAGGTGTATGCGGTGGAGGTGGAGATGGATGGATGATGTGTCTGTAGAAAAGCCTGTGTTATCAGTTAAACAACAATTCGTGATGGAGTCCTTTCCTCCCCTTTGTCATCTCTCATAGGAATTCCAATCAAGGGACTATACTCTGGTCCTGATCCTTCTTGATTTCTAAATAATTCTCCACATCAAGTAGCTCCGAACATCAAGGAAATGGCATAACCTGTTTTTCACATAACAACATCTTAATCTAGGTATTCAAATATATAAAATATTTACCTCACGGTCCTTTGAAAAATCATTGCTCCGCTTTGCTATAGCTGACTAAGGTATCAATTGCAAATTCAGTAAAAAATCCTCCCATAATTTGATCAAGCTAGTGATCGACAGCCCGCACGATTTTGTCTTCAGAGGCTTCTAATCATCGTACCAATTCTGGAGTCCACACTATTGGACCGTCAAGCTTCCACCTCCCTTGACCATCTACTAACTTAGCTAACCACTCATATAATTTGATTAGGAACATGCAAAAGAAAATTTCATGTATATCTGTATACAAGCATCTATCCAAACACTGTCATTTGATAGGCGTGGTGTTATAGACATATTTGGGCACTGCAACCCCAATCACATATGTCCATAAACCAAGGGCTTCTAAGTCCCTAAAAGTGTTGGTTCATGCCCTAAAGGAATAAGGTCAGTTGATTACATCATCTCCCAGAAGTTCTCCACAGAAAACTGCTCAAAACTGGTCAAAACTGGACCATATAAACTGCCCAGTGCAGAGGGTGCGATGCATCTCACCTATTTAGTGTAAAAAGTGCAATGCATACTGGAAATCCCTTCTATAGGGTGTGATGGACGAGAGTAGACAAATGGCAGAGACAGTTTGCAAGGTGGATGATCATGGAATCTTCCAGAAAATTCTCCTGTGACACTTGCCTCTTTGAATTCGCCCAGGGATGAGTAAGAGATCATCAATCTCCAAGTGGAATCAAGAAC
>APFE031181629.1:85160-121030 GCA_000404065.3 Pinus taeda
GCATTTCCTCGCTAAGGATAGCACCGACAACATCATCAAACTTTAAAGTACTAGATCCAGAAACCGAGTTACTAATGGCCATTACTAAACCATTCCAACTTTCTGGCAATGAGCATAAGAATAGCAGAGCTCTAACTTCATCATCAAATTTTACCCCTACAGAACTTAACTAACTTGTAACAGTATTAAAATCATTTAAATAGTCTGCAACAGATCCACCTTCCGACATCTTCATATTAAATAAACGCTTCATAACAAATACCTTATTTGAGGTCGAGGGTTTTTCATATAGTTTCGCCAACGCCTTAATCAAACCCTCCATCGTTGTTTCCTTCGAAACGTTGAAGGTGACCGACGCTACGAGGCACAACCGTACTGTTCTGAGTGCCTTTCTATCGAGAAGTTTCCATTCTTCATCTGTCATACCCATTGGCATCTTTGTTTTTCCACCCAATGGTAGGTACAGATCTTTCTGATACAGATAATCTTCCATCTACATCTTCCACAGCGAGAAGTTTTGGCTGTTAAATTTCTCAACCCTAAACTTACCATCTTCTGCCATTACTCCCACTCGAACCAGGAATCCTTCTCTCCTGCAAGTTTTTCAGCCAAAAAAGACCTTCGACTCTGATACCAGTTGTTAGAAAATTATATATTACGGAGCAATGGAACACACAAAATATTGCAGAAATATAAACACAGAAAACACATAAAACAAGAGAGACACAGATATACGTGGTTCACCCAGTTTGGGCTACGTCCATGGAGAAACAACTAGTCCTTCCTTTTATATTATCCAACAAACTGAAGAGATACAACCTACAGCAGATCTGTTGTAACACCCTCTTCGCTCGCAATCTCCTCTCTCTTTCTCACTTAGAATACAGATCTACATAGACGCAATACAATTCCCTCATATATAGTGAGGGGTTGCCTTCTAGGGAAAAAAACCCTAAATAAAACATAACTTTTACCGTCAGATCTTCGCCTAATGAATGGCCCAGATTGACTAGAAATTACTATACTTTTACAAGGCAATTTTACATCTATTCTTAGCTTCGGGGGCGTTTCCCTTGAAACCCACTGCCAGGGGCGGGGGCTCCCTAAAGGTCGCAGCCGCCCCCCCTTGGACCCCCCCTACAGTGAATATCTTACGGAACTGGGGTCCAATGTGGCAATACCTTTGAATACAGAAGATAATCAAGCTCCACACCCAACAAGCAGTTCACACACAACTGAAACAAACAGACCCAAAGGCCAAGTGGAAATGTTGAAGAAAGAACTCACAGATTCTTTCATAGGAAACAAGTTGGGTTTAGCAAAAGAAATTATGTGGGAAGAAATCACAAAGGCAATCAAGGAGATTTGGCCCTCCATTAAGATAATATTCAACCAAAAATATCTCTTGGAGAAAGCTCAGGAAGCAATGGAATCCATAACTAGGCAGCTGGAGAATATGCCAGAGACTGCCTCTGATATAATCATATTTCTGAATTCCAAGGATGACTATGAGCTTGAGGAGTTAAGGGTAAGTGACAGAACTACAACAATATTAGAAGTAAATAAGATTATCACTAAGAGAAATCTCAACCTTTAGCTACAGGGAAAGTGCAGCAATGTTAACAACATGGTTCAGAGATTCTTCAACAAAATTGAACCTTTGATCAGCAAAGGTTTACCTTCTATGACGGTTATTAATGATAAATTGATGCCAATTGAGGATTATGTCAAGAAGTTAACAGAGGTGGGCACCCATGCAGCTTCAGTAGCCAATATCAAAGGATCAACAACACCATCTCTCATAGTAAAAACACTCAGGGATTCTTTCTTCATCCTGGATGAAATCAAGCATATATTTTTGGTAAAGCCCACTTTTACTAAATACACCGAGATGGATGAAATCTACAAGAGGGTAACAAATATTTCTATCCCAAATAAGAAACGCTGGAAAGAACTGATAGATTTACTTGTTTAAGAATAATTGAACAACATTCAGGTTTGAGGGAATAGTCAACCAGCTTCAACCACTTTTCAACTTTGTCAACAATAGTCATCAAACAGCACAGCACCAAAGCAGTGTCAAATCATTAGACAGTTTTATTTTTTATTGTGTAAATAATCTATTTTTGTAAAAGCAGTTTAGGATATTTTTCGTCCTACTTTTGTATAAATAACTCTCTTCACGAGTTATTAAAGGGTTGCACCCTTGAAGAAGCATTTCTAGACATCTTATGTAATTAATCTTTCTGGATCATTAATACAAAGAAAAGGATTTTTAATTCTATTTTGCACAATTTTTATTTCCTGTAAGTGTTTCCAGTGTCATTCATTATGTTTTTCTTCATATACTTGTGTCTTGCAGAGATAACTAGGTAGGAGTAATTGTATTTCAATCTATTCCTATAAGCCTTCTAAAGTGATAATCTATAAAGAGAATGAATTAATGGACTGTTTGTTTAATTAATTCCCTCAAAATTAATAAATCATCAGCATCTTTTGTAAGCTCATGTGTATTTTCTCAAACCCGTAAACATGGTTTAAAGGTTTTCATACTTATGATTATCTAGCTTTCAATTTGAAAACTATGGCAATCATATTACTTTTTTGTTTTTTCTCATTATCATAATAGTTATTTTACTGTGTAAATATTTATAGCAGTCCTCTGCTGAGATATTGATATTATTCAAGAGGTTAGGCACATCAGTTCTATATCTATTTCATCCATTGGTCTCCGAAATTAAAACAAAACCCCCCAAACATTTATCTTAGATGCTCTGGCATAATAGCTGACCATTATTATCTCAGAGGTACAACACATCCAAAAAGATATCTACTTCATTTAGACCATCATAAATAGGTAGATTTCTTACCTCTGATGATACGCAGTGCAGGGACCGGGTCATCGTGTTGCAATTCAGCGTAGTTACTTCATGTAATCGATTCTGCCAGCGATCTATTTCCTCGTCGGAATCCAAAGTGTAGGAGCTCTCATGCTCCCATGTAATCCACCCATCCACGGTGGGATTCACCCAATATTAGTCTTGCGTTGTTATCTTATAGATGCATTCCAGGTCATCATCACTCTCATAATCGCGGACCGGCTCCATATAATGCAATCCTTCAGCAGGATCTAGAAGTATTATTACGTGCATTTATTTCTTCTCAAAGATCATTTTTTGGTTCTTAAAATTTATTACCTCGTTCATATCAGTAGCCCAGTCAATTCCTAAGAGCACAGGGTAGGGATTGTTATCATAAATAATCTCTATTACTTCAAAATCTGCCAGCGCACTCGCTCCCTCAATATCCATGGTCACTCCCTGCAGTCGCCCCATGGGTATGATTTTCTATTAATTCGCCATCCTTAGCTGAATTGGAGACCATTACAGCATAGGCCTCCCTATTTTCTCCCATGTTTTCTTCGGTATAATGTTCGCATCTGATCCCAACTCCAAAATGACTTGACCCATTTCATATTCTCTGATCTACATGGTGAGTCTCATTTCACACCCCATCCTTGTTTTATGCTTTCCGATCTTGTGGAATACGCATGGTTCACCTGGCACGGTCTCAAAACATCTATTGATAAGTTCCTGTAACCCTTTCACAACCTTACTGTCATGTGTAACTTCATATAAGTTTCCAGGAAATTTGTGATCATAGATGGGTCCATCTCCGACTCAGGATTATCCTTGCTTCCTAAAGTGGAGGCCTCAGCGAAGCTCTTCTTAGCTTCCATGAATGCTTCATGAGTGCACTCCAAATTGAACTCGACTTCTTTCATCGGGGCTTTGCAAACCCATGTACTTTCTTCCAGCTATTTCCCATTGTCATCCCTCATTGCAATTCCACTTTGGAGCACTATATTTACGTTTGGGTCTTCCTCGCGCGGCTCAGACCTCATCATCTGCAGGTTTTGAGTCGGGGGAGGTCGTAGCGCCCCTTTGTCATGTATCTTAGCTATCAGCATAGGACAATCTTATGTTTCATGATAAAAAAAACATGTAATACTTGCACGACAGGCGCATTAGATTAGTGCAATCGCAGGCATAGTGTCCTGGCCCTCCGCAATTGCACCAAATCAATTGTTTGCGACCTCTACTAGGTCCTCCTCCACCTCGGCCTCATTCGTGCCCCTGAAACCCTGTCTGCGCCATCCCTGTATTCTAGTCAAGGGGCCGCATTTTGGCCTGAACCCTGTAGGTGGGAGTTCTATCTATCATCAATTCATAGCTCCTGTGAGTACGCTCATCATATCCTAGTGATCTATAAAAATTGCAAAACAATTGTTGCAGTGTTTGCCATACTTTTGTAGCAAGTGACAGTTATCCATGGCATGTTTTCCGACTACCTAACAGATAACGCACCATGAAGCAGGCGTCGCGCTAGGTCCTACTTGAGCTTTTGGCCTTAAAGGCATCAATACTCCTCCTGCAAGGTAATTTGTAAAGACCAAGCAGTGGTCTTTGTCATGACCCTAACTCTTGCATTTCAAACACCATACCTCCTCGCACACCACTAGCCGAAGCATCCTATCCTGCTTCAAGCTTTTCATCTCAAGGCACATATTTTGTTGCTACGCATGGATCTAATGAACTCCTAGATTAGGATCTTGCATCGGAGTCTCATGTAGTCTCATGGAAATCTCCAAGGCCTCTGCCTGAGTTGTTAGCTTCTGCTACGACAACATGCACCTTAAGTGGGCTAGTGGCGAAGCCACAAACCACTCGCGATGTTTTCCATCTGTCAAATTCATATTGGCTTCACAGATTTGACACTTCAAACTTTTATCCAATCCCCACGGTGTCTCGCCTGGTTGCATCGTGATTTCTTTGAATCCCACAATTGACTGCGACTTGGACTTAGGCCTGCTAAATTCCCTATTTAGTGCTTCTTGGATGTCTCGCATTCGAGTTATCGTTGGAGTACTTAATATACCAGGTCAGCGCGCGATCCTGCAGAGCACTAACTAGTGTTGACTTCTTTATATGGTCATCTGTAACACCTTGAGCTTCCCATACAGCCCTTACAATGAACTAGAATTGGTCCAAATCCTCATTTCCCAAACCTTTGAACAAAGGCAACTTCACTGTGTTTTCCATACTGAATCACGGTGGTGGTGGAGGTGGTACGGGTGAAGTTGGAGATGATGGTAGTGAATACGAAGGTGGTGTGGGTAGAGGTGGTATTTGCGGAAACCCTTGTCTTATCAATTGAATAGCACTTCACAGAGAGACCTTCACTATACCTTCTTCGTCCCCTCGCTGAGGTGAAATCAAGGGGCTATGCTCAGGAACCTGATGTCCTTCTTTTCTGTAACATTTCCACTTCGCATAGTCCCAAACATCAAGGTAGCTGCATCGCCCATTTTTCGCACAAAAACATTTTAATCCAAGTATTCAAATATTTTACGTACTTACCTCGCGGTCCTTTGAAAAATCATCGCTCCGCCTCACTATAGCTGACTGAGGTGTCGATTGTGAATTTAGTAACAAATACGCCTATTATGCAATCGAGCCAATGATCAACAGTGTGTGCGATCTTATCCCCTGATGCTTCCAACCTTCGCACTAGCTCTGGGGTCCACACAATAGGACCCTCAAGTTTCCACCTCCCTTGGCTATCTGCTAGCTTCGCGATCCATTCGTATAACTCAGTAGGAAAGGATGCAAAAAATATTTCGTGGATCTCCATATACAGGTATTGGTCCAACCACTGTTCTTTTGACAGTCACGGGTTTTTGTTCTCCTGTGTCGCAAACTCGTGAATCCTTCTGTCCAACCAGCCTTCGATTTCTTTCTTAGTTGGATTCCAATGATACGACATCACACATCTTTATGCAGATTTCGATCCCAACAATGGAACCATTTGTTGTTTTGTGGGGGAATGACCCAGGTTAAGCGTTAGTTAGCCAAACAAATCCCTACACTACTGGCCCTTTCGGCATTAGCCCGCAGAGCACAGACTGAAGTTTCACCTGAAGCAGTATGGGGGGATGCTGGAACCAAGTTTCCACACCCTTGAGATGGATGTGATGTCATTTTATTCTAGTTAAACCTACCTTCGCACAGGTTTCTTAACCCTCTGTTCCACCCTACAGTACCTTCGTGAAAGGGTACAATCATCTTCTATGCAGCCCTAACCAGGGGCTGAAGTCCTTCTGCGCTGCTAGGGAAGTGAGCTACAATATCTTCATAACTAGGCTAAGTGTTCTATTTAGTTAGCTTCACGTAAACAGATGTTCCTACTTGCGGTCACTTATCCAACACAATTACATACATTTGCGCATCATATAAGCATTATAAGTGAAATTTATACCCAATATAACAGATGCATAAACAGGAAATAAATACACATAAATTGTAGAATACTTATCTTTGTTGATAATTTCAAAAAATTATAGACTTGACCCGCCCTACGCACTCAACTGCAGGGGTCCGCGCACTCAGCTGCGAACTTCTAGGCCTTTGTGCACTCAGTTGTAGAGCCTCTACCTACATTATGACCCAAAACTTAGACTTCTACTCAGAGCTATCTCTCATACATCATATCTTATTCCATAATTCAATAATCATATGCCCTAACTACTTACAACTTAGCTTTATTTATACAATCCCATGGTCCGCGAACCATGGGTAGATCTTCTACAGCCGACATTACATTTTCAAAATAAGGGTGGACAACCCTATGACTCTTTAACATCTACATGCTTTGCAACCAAAACATCCGGAGTCTTTACATTTGGATAACAAACTTGGACCAAAGTCTGGGCTTTAAGCCCTAAAACTACCCTTGGGGGATCCCTCACCCAACACATAGTGCAGCGATTTAGTCCTCATGTTACAGCACATCGTAGACACTTCATGTAATCAATTCTTCCAGTGTTCCAACTCCTCATCTGAATCTGATGTGCAAGAACTTTCGTGGCCCCATGTAATACGCCCATCATCTATTAGATTCACCCAATCCTGATCTCGTAATGTTATCTTATAAATCTGGTCCAAATCACCATCACTTTCATAATCGCGAACCGGTTCAATATAGTGTAGTCCCTCTGCAGGGTCCACATGTACTACTATGCGAGTGATTTCTTCTCAAATGTCATCATCTGCTTTTTCAAATTTATCACTCCCTTCATGTCAGTAGCCCAATCAATCCCGAGCACAGGGTAGGGATGGTTGTCATCCATGATCTCTATCACTTCAAATTCGTTCAACGCACTCGTGCCTTCAATATCTAGTGTCACTACCTGCAATATGCCCATGGGGATGATCTTCTGTTGATTTTCCATCCTGAACTAAATCGAAGACCACTACAACACAGGTCTCCCCATTCTCTCCCACGTCTATTTAGGAAAAGCATTCACATCTGACCCTAGATCCAGAATAACTTGATCCATCTCATACCCTCCTATCTGCGTAGTGAGCCTCATCTCACATCATGTTCTTGCCTTATGCATACCAATTTTCCTGACCATGCGTGGTCCCTCAGGAGCGTTTTATTTTCCAGCACACTTATTTATTAGCTCCTATAATCCCTTCACAACCTTACTATTGCATGACAGCTTCATACAAGTCTCTAAGAAAGTAGTAAGCATAGATGGATCTATCTCTTTGGATATCTTATCCTAACTTCCTGAGGTAGAGGCCTCAGCGAATCTTTTCTTTGCTTCCATGAATGTTTCCCTCGCACGCTCCAGATCAAACCCCACCTCCTTTTCTGGAGCTTTGCAGACCCACTCACTTTCTTCAGGCTACTTTCCTTTATCTTTTCCAGTCATCACTTCACTTCACAGCACTATATTCACATTAGGATCCTCTTCACAGTGTTCAGCCCTCATCATCTACATGTTCTGAGTCGGCTGCTGATGTTGCGCCCCATTTTCACGTATCTTAGCTAGTAATACATGGCAATCTTCAATTGTGTGGTCAAACTGAGTACAGTATCAGCACGACAGGCATGTCGAGTTTGTAGATTCTCATGCGTAGTGTCCTGTCCCCCACAGTTGTAGCAAATAACCTGTCCTCGGCCCCTACCAGGTCCTCCTCCACCTTGGCCTCGTCTGCGCCCCTAATATCCTCCTCGCATTGCCCCAATGCCTTGATGCAAAGGCCGAGTTTCTATTGTAATCGATATCCAGGTGTTTTATCCATCATTAGCTCATAGCTACGACTATTACGATCGTCATGACCCACCGATTTACAGATGTTGCAGAAGAGTTGTTGCAATGTTTGTACAAATTTCTACAGCAGGTGACAATTGTCTGTCACATGTTTTCCAAATACTTGATAGATAGCACACCATAGCACAGGTCCTGCACTTGGTCCTACTTGAGCTTCTGGCCTCAGAGACATTGGCCCTCCCCATGCAACATAATTCACGAAGATTGGACAATGATCCGAGGAAGATGTGTCCTCTCCACACTGTAATGATAGACTGACATCCAACGTGTCATGTGAATGATCGGAAGTAGAAGCATTCATAAATGAGTTTTCACAGGGGAAATCAACAGTGGTAGAATCATAAGGGATGTCAGGATGAAGTAGATAAGGCACAATTGGAAGGGAGTAATCCTTCACCGCGGGCTCTTCTTTAGATTCCCGCACATACTCATCATGAATGATGGCACATGGTGGCTGCATAACACCAACTTCGTCGATAGCTTGATCCTCGTTCACAACAGGTGAGGAGTCTGGAATGGGAGAACACAAGACAATACAATCCAGAGGATCAACAGAACACGAGGATGGAGGTCGAAGGAAAGAGTCCATGTGACAACCAACAGGCTTCCTAGTAAAATCTACGCAAATCTCAAGAGCAGGTGGGATGGGAGAGTGTGGCAGTTCAACAGAGACATGTGCATGATCTCCCACATCACTCCGTGGTGGTGGAGCTATTTTATGAGGTGAAGGTGGACAGTCACTTGTGACAGCGATTGTGCCTGCCTATGATTGTGCAGCTCCATCACCGAAGTGTGCTGAGAAGGGTTCGGATATGTGAAGAAGATACTCAAATCTTCCATCAAGAAATTCCCAATTGATATCATCTTCCTGGAATCGGTATGAAAGATTACAAAAGCATGTGTGAAACTGTTCAACAGATTCATCAGGTGCTTTTCATAATTTTAGAATTTCTTTATTAAGTACTTTATGGTCATAGTGATTGAAAGCAGGGTCAATCTCTGTGACTAGATGGGCAAGGGAATGACTAGATTTTTCGAGCAACGTGGCACACTAGTGCATTGGGTTCCCTCGAAGCGTGTAGATGAATAGCGCGGAACTCATGTATTCTTTAAAGAATCCATGTCTTTCACATGAGCCTACAACATTGACTGCGTGCCTTACCAAGGCTACATAGCCTCCACCATCAAATGTTTTATGAGACAAGTTATCTGAGAGTTGTTCCGAGATGATGAAATCATTTTCATAAGACATACATTTCAGAAGAGCAGCTCGGTAGTGAACCATGATAGATGTCTAGAGATTCAAAGCAGATGTGAGGACTCATCTTGTCATCTGGCCCTCATTCTAGTGACAAAACGTTGACGGTGCTTGACCCACCAACATGTCAAGGGGATCACCCCAGTAAGAAGTCCAAATTAGACCTCAGGCCGTTTGGTGTAGGAGTCCCAACAGTGGGTCGTAAGGTAATGCCTTGACCACGATGTTGCACAGAGGGAAGTAAGATAACTCTATTAGTAGCAAGGGTGTGACTGTTGTAGTGAGTCAAGGAAGGTTTATGAAATGTTCTAACACATAAGGGGGATATGAGTGTGAATGTGAGTTCCAGGTTCAAAGGGATCAGTCCCAACTCAATTAGGAACACACAACACAAAAGGACATGCACAGCTTTCGGCGGAACAGTCCACTTGGATGTGACAGTCACATCATACAAGGTAAGAGAACATGTATAGCACTCACAGATCAGTCCAAGATGAGTGCAATGGTTGTTACAGCAAGGTTCATGTGAAAGGTATGTCTAACGTCCAGCAGAGAAGTTGACATGGATGAGACATCATTAACAACATATACAACACATTAACAACAAGATTCATATAATTGCATACAAATCAGTTCATACATAAATACGTAAGTTAAGCAACATATATAATTAAGGCAACCAGAGCAGTCCAACTACAATAACAACATATGCATGAAAATGTGTTGGCTCTTATTATATAAAGAAGTGTAAGTCACAATCATACAATACATCCATGTAAAACTGCTAGCCCTAATAGTGGAATGTTACAGCCACATCTGCCTGCTCCTCCAAAGAGATGAACTAGCTCTGTGCAGTGGAGAAGCCAAGGCGTGTTACAATACTTCCCAAGCTCTTTCCAAGATAGTCTTATCAGAAGCTTGGCTAACCAAAATCCCTTACAATGAGTTATGAAGGACTATTTATAGCAAAGGGTGGGGTGGCCCTTGACACTCCTTTTTGTTCCAGTTCAACTACCCTCATGACTCTTCACCTACTCTATGACTGTTACATCCAACTATTGACACTTGACTTACACTTGACATGACTCAACATTACAATGCACATGTACTCATGTGAGATGACATGGCTCGAGCAAGCCATGCCAGACATCACTAACACTCGTTCTAATGTGATGAGACCAACTCTTTGACATGCTTGTGATGGTGAAAGTGGTGAGCTAATGCCAAGCTTGGTCATCTGTGATGGTGTGCATGCACCTCATGGTGACATCTTGCTTAAGCGAACTCTTGCCTCTGTTGCAACCAGTGCATTGGTTCAGCCCCTTCATCCAACTCATATGCTAACATGTGCATGGTCTTCTTGGGTGTGGCTTAACTAGAAACACATTGATGCATAGTGTCTGTGCTAATATTCAAGTGTGTGCTAGTGGTCATGTGCATCAACTTGTTAAAGTACATGTTCAGCTCCAGTTGGACTTGCTTCTTGTCTTCGCCTTGGTGAGTGTGCCGCATGGGTTGGGTTACATGCATGCACAATTTAACATGCATGTTGTTGACTCCATTGCATGCAACCAACAACATTGCTTACCAAGTTTTCTCCGTGTTAGCTACTCGGATGGATCTTTAACTTGTACGGGCGCAGTTTGATCTATGAGTGCAAATTGTGCCCACTACTTTTCATGTTCCTACTGCAACTCATTCGTCTATCTATGTAGCTCCATGCTCTTCCTTGAGTTATTGCTTTATCACATGCAACTTCTTCTTTGTTCCATTCCTTGTCTTCACGCGATCTTCATGTCGAGCTGTCACCTCATAGCCTGAGTCTCCAAAGTTGCTTTCAACAGCAATGGATCTGCTTGAGTTTGCAACTTTATTCTGCCTTTGTGTTGTCAACAACCTTCCTCTTGTATTCATTACATTAGGTATGCTACCTTCAGCTGATGTTCATGATGTTGCTCCCTATGATGTTGTTATTTTCATATCTTGATGTCCTTGTTTATGAAAAACTTGATGTCTTCGTGTGTAGGCAAGCTCATAGACACTTGATTGACTACATCTCCAGGTGTGTTTTGAATGGTGTCTTCGACTCTTCTCTCTTGGAAACCATTGTACCTGCACTACTGAGAGATAGATTAGTACTCGCAATACCTGGGGACATGGAAACACTCATGGCAAGCAATCTGTCAGTCAAAAACTAAAATGAACTTGGGAACTGACTTGCAACATATCTAAGTGATTGATCATGAAGGTTGCATAATTTCTACCGGGAGGTCAGGATATTGACTGCCAAGGCTGCACAAGGCATATCCGAGGCTGCTGGGAGACTGAATGACTACTGGAACTACGTAATGCACAGTCTAGTCCAGTTATTAACTGTTGGGATTGCGCAATGTGCAATTCCAGTTGGGAAGGACTACTAGCCCATGGACAGATTTGCATAATTTCTTAGGCCAAGCAGCCATTGTCCTCCAAAAATGCGCAAAACAGTCATGGACGCCATTGCTGGGAAGGAATGTGCAAATTTGGAGAGGGAGGTGAGACTTCCTTCCCCAGATTGTGCAATGTAGCATTGGTGAAGGCAAAGTTCAGGCCAAGATTGGCCCGACTCGCCGACGAACAACTGAAAGTGAATGTGAGTGTGAATGCATGTTGATACTGAATGATAGCAGAAACGATTGACAGTGCATGCAAAACATGAATGAAAGATTCAGAAAACAGATCAACATGCATGTGGGTGAGGCAGTTCGCCGGTTGGGCGAACATCCATACAAAATAGTTTCATGCATGCGACAACAGTGAGATAGCAATGAAAACTGAAACAGATTTAGGACAAGCTAGTACACATGTAAACAACGGCAAGAATTCAAAGAAATCAAGCAAAAAATACTCCCACAAGCGAAAACACAAAAAGCGACAAAAATGTAACACAAGGCATGGGAAGTGGGCTTACCTCAAAAAAACTGAACTGAATGTGCCAATTTCTCCTAGATGTGATGTGGGATGTCAGAGCCACAAGGTTTATGTGAGGAATGAGCTCTGCAGCGTCCCGTTGATGAGTCTTGATAACATCGAGGTTGTGACGCATATGCCACAAATCTAGGGGAAGCGACACTTGGTGGGAGGTTCTTGAATTGCTCCTTGCATGTAACCTCCAACTGCTAAACATAGATCCCTGAGACAAGGGGTTCCTTTGCATGTTGCCTTGGGAGAAGAAGTCCATGCATGCAAGTCAGTTTTTCTTGGTCCCAAAGGGAACTGGTAAACTCAACTGCACATGCAAGAGATTGCTCGATTGCTGGAGAAAAATGCGCATTTCTGGCTAGGAGCTAGGCTGATTGCCCAGGAGATTTGTGCAATTTCTGGGCAAATCAGCTAACTACTTCCCATATTTGTGCAAATTCTGAGCTGAGCAGCCTTGTTGGATAAAATTGTGCAATTCCTACTGTGAGTGTTGACTAGCAAGATTGCGCAATCTTGGAGCCCAACAGGTTGCCAGACAGGATTGCACAATTTCTGGAGGGAAGGCTAGTTGCCCTCCAAAAATGCGCAATTTTCTTGGGGAATTTTCTCAGCCTGTAGGTGGACCAAGTTTGGGTGAAAAACCCATGAGGGGAATGCATTAAGCTATGATCAACAAGCTGCCTTTGTACAAGAAAAACACTGAAGCTTTTGAACTTGACAAAGCAAGGTAAGTTGTTGTGAAGGTTGGAAGGGAGGCTCCAAAATGAAGCTAAGGCAACATTTTGGAGGGTGGTTGTAGCTGCTTCAGCTAGTCCCTATGAACACATCAATCCTATGTTCCTCTGGAATATCTTTAACCCTTATATTCAATTTTTGGAAGTCCTCAATGTGCTCCATCAATGAACCCTTTTGTTTGAGATTTATCAATTAGCTAAAAACGGTGTTGCTTTTTGTATCCTCGTGATGTGCTAGCATTTATTCTATAAAAATTGCCAAGTGACAATTTGTTTACGAGAACAAAGCCATCGATACCATACAAACTGATTTGGTTCCTAATATAAAGTTGTAATGTGTACCTTTTGTGTGTTTTGCACATTATGGAGATCAAAATATTGCTCCATCTGTAGTATCCATGTTACGGGATCCTTTCCATCAAACTTCCTCATATCGATGTTTGAAACATGGCAGGTCTTCAATCCAACGTTAGAGTCTATGAAATCATGATTAACATTTATTTTTTTCTCATCATGAGTTTCCTTTACTACCCTTTAATCATTACTAAAGCATTTCTTGTAGCAACTTTGTCAAATATGTCTTCAGATCTTCCATGTTGCCTTTAAGTTTTTCTTCTATACCATCCATCTTAGCTTCCACAACTTTTTTAAACCATCCATCTTAGCTTCCACGTCTTTCTTTAAATCATCCATCTTAGCTTCCGTTACTTTTTGTGAGAGTGAATTTTGTTGCACTTGGTCTAGTAATTTTCATATATCATGTTGCATTTCTTCCTCTTCTTCATGAGTCATGCTAGAGATTTCAGGTTGCTTACTAGGTTTTTCCATTTTCTTTCTTTGGGGCATCAATTAATGATAATAATGCTTCACTATGCCCTTTGAATTCTTTCAAACTAATTTTTCAACCAAACTTATGCAAAATTTAGAAAAACACTACACACATTTTTTCACTTTGTAGGAGCTCGATATTGAATATGTTTTATCCCTATAATTTCGAATCTCCAATGTCTGCAATTGCATCCTGCGGTAGCCCTCTGGTTCCTCTTTCCAACCCTGCAAGTCTAATCAAGATTGGATTCTCCAAGGAATTGTTATGCCAAATATCCCACGATGACCTAATTATAGACTTGTTCAGTAGAGCGAACTTGTACGAAGTGTCACGTGTCATTTTTTTGACATTACAACATGAAACCAATACAAAGAAAACTACAAGCTGTCCTCTTTCAGTAACGTTTTACAAAATTTCAATCTAATGCTCAGATAGAAATTTATGACGATTTTTCCTAGGTCACTTGTTTGAGATATAATTTGGGAGTCTGCAAAAACCCCAACTTCCTTGGATCCTATCTCCGAAAATATAGCGAGAAAAGATCTTAAATTTAGATCCGAGGTTCATCGATATTTCTTCTCAAATGGGTTTTGATTTAATCTTTTGAAATGTCATAGAAAAAACATTATAATGAAAATTCCATGATGACCTATTTGTAGCAGCAAAACCCTAGAATCCAAAGCTCTGATACCAAATTTTATGTAACAAGCTCACAAAATAGAAGAAAAGATAGATCAATGACTTCAAAATCAACCTCTTCAAGGGGAAAACCTCCTTTACATTACACAAATGAAAAATTATTGGATGATACAAATGACAAAACCTCCTTTCTATATTTAGGAGTCTAAGGGGTCACAATATAATCAAAGCCGACATAAGAATAATAATATAAGGGCACAACAATAACAATAAGGGCTACAATGACAATAGTAATGGGGGAATCACTAGTATTATAGGGACCTAACACTCTTTAATTATTGTACTGATATATAAATATTTGTATTCAGCGTATGAAACACTACTTAGTGGAACATGGAGCCTTATTATTACATATTGAACCATTCCATGTGTGCCTCGACAGTGCATCTATTTAATATAGTGTTGGAGCATTCTTGTAAGAATATTGTGCTTGCACATTTGTATTGGCAACCATCCATACCAGGTTCCTTTGTATTTTTGTGCACTACAACTTTCTTAATATCATTATGAATTGAATGTAATCCTTTTAGTGTGTATTTATGGGGTTATATTGAGGAAGAAATAATATTTAAATGGATGTAGCATGTGCATTTGATGATAAATACCATGTTGGGTTCCATGTAATTTCTATGCTTGAGTTGTGTTGTTATATAAACATCAATTTGGTCTTGTGTTTTCTTATTATTATGTGCCAAAACAAGGAAAAACACATACAATAGTTTAATCCCTAATTATTTGACAAAACACTTCACTAAAATTCCAAACAACTATGAAATTTTTGGTGGATATTTTGGGAGGATTTTAAGAGGGAAACTTATAGTGGTATCAGAGCATGTTCTTGGATAGTTGTGGGGTCTAAGGGAATATTAACAAATATTTAATGAGTGGTGAATAATACCCATACGTCACTTACAAAAGACAATATAAAGTCAGAGAGCCTACTCCCATTTTTGAGGAGGAAGAGTCTCCAAGAAAGATAATAGAAGAAGAATAGAGCCCTAGCAAGGGGAAGGGGGTATAAGAAACACTTGAATTAGAAGGGCCAAACAAGGGTAACAAGGCCCAAGCGTTTAATAACTTTCTTAGTGCATTGGATGATTTGGCTAAGTGCCAAAAGGAGATGGTGGACCTAATGGGAGGGATGAAAAACAAGGGGACTTCACCGAAAGGGATCTTGTTATTGGTGAGGAGTCCAATAGTGTTAAGTGAAGCCATGCTCGTATTACTACACAAATCCATTCATGCTCATACTGATCCAGATGGATCTTCAGACACAGTGGCATGAAAAATCTCAAAATTCAAAGTGGCAGAAAAGCAAGTATCTTGACATCAGATCGAAGTTCTTGTCACCTTGATTCCAATGGTGTGAATGGCACTCCAATCCAAGTCTAGACGATGAAGTTATGGCAGAAATAAGATTGCCTTGTTCCTTTGGAAAATGAGGCTTTTTCCCTAAAAAATGGGTTTTTATCCTTAAAAGGGAAAATTGCATCGGAAGAAGTCAAAGGGCAGACTTAACGCAAGGCCTTTAAAACCCCCAATCAATGATCGCCGATATATTGGGTCGAAGGAAAGTAGGTTATCGGCGATATCAGGGACTTAAGACATGCGATGGAGGATTAGCATTGACGGATCAAGTCGGCGAAACACAAGGCATAAGACCAGGACCCCTGGGCCGTAGTGATGTGATATGCCGATGCGATAGGGCTGATGTGATACACCGATATCGGCGATATCAGCAATCAGCAATCGATGATATCGGCGATTGATGATCGGCGATATCAGTCATCGACGATCGGTGATATCGGTGATCGACGATCGGTGATATCGGCGATATTGGCGATCGATGATATTGGCGATCGGTGATCCCTGCGATAAGGACTAGTGAACAAACGATATGCGATTGTGATATGGGGACCAGACCCAATTGTGTTATAAAGCCCGATTTCATATATTTTGAAGTCCAGAGTTTTCGGTTTTTCAATGTTTCCGCGTGTATTGTTTGTTTAAACAAAAAAAGGCCATTTCGGGGTTTTTTGTGAAGGAAGGGCAGATTCATCGCACCTAAATGATCCTCTGTTAGAACAGCATTCTATTATAATTGGACAACCCCAATTTTCAAGCGGCATTATGTTATAAAACCCAATGCACGCAAAAGTGCAAAGGGGAGAGGATTTTGGCACATAGTTCGAGGCAAGAGCAGCACAGGAGGGCC
Organism: Pinus taeda; assembly: GCA_000404065.3. NCBI lineage: Eukaryota > Viridiplantae > Streptophyta > Pinopsida > Pinales > Pinaceae > Pinus > Pinus taeda. The sequence continues at coordinate 102,039 of APFE031181629.1, forward strand.
GATAGTTCATTTTGTCTGAATTCAGCAAATTTTATATGCTTTCTTCCCTTCTCGATGCCACGAACACAGTGGTGCTATTCGTTTGTCCATATGAGTTCTCCATTTCTCAGCCATTTTCCATAATGGAGGTATAAGACTCCTTTTATGTAACTGATGATTGTATTCTCTTCTTTTCATGCCATTTATTGAATGAAGGCCTCCCCATTGATCGAGCAGAGCCTGGAGATGTAGTCCAAGTTGGACAAACTCCGTTATCAATTCTTATTATCTTCTTTTTGTGCCTTTATGTGTTTCTTCTTCTTTCTTGTGTGCACATTAAATTCCTGTGTTAAGCTGCAATTTTCACATGTGATTCTTTTCATACATCTATAAGCAAAAGATCCTGGATCAAGTCGTATTAGATTAGGTATTTTAGATGTGAATTGCATGTTTGTATTCTAACAAGAAACAGGCTCTGAAGAGGCGAAGGGGAACTAGATCCTTTCAATCCTGAAGCGGGGCATGCACATCGAAGGACAAACATGCATGAAGAGGCTCGTATTGAGGAGGAGCGCAATTTCTGTAAAACCTTCTATTCAATGGAAGAGAATGTCGGTCAGTTGCTTTCAAGGTTGGAGAAAGCAGAGGAGATTAACCTAAAAGAACAAGGTTCAGTGCATGGAAATGGTGGAGAAGAACCCCCTCCTTCTCCTTCCACGAGTGAAAGTTCTTCTTCCTCTCACCACCATAATCGTAGAAATTCAAGGGATGCATCTAAGAAACCTTTATTTAAATTAGATGTTAAATTTAATCTTGCCATGTTTAATGGTGAAAGTAACGTACAGAAGCTTGATAATTGAATTAGGTAGATTGAGGTCTTCTGCAGGATTCAGCAGATCATGGAAGATGAGGCAAAGATTCAGCTGGCCTCTCTACGACTGAGCAGCACCGCTCTTGTTTGGTGGGAGAGCAAATTGCAAAGCAGTAAGAATGTGGGTAACCTATTTTCCTCATGGCCTGATTTTATTTTTGTGTTATAGGAACAATTTTATCTCTTGGGTTACAAGTAAAAAGCATTAATTAATTGGCAGTATTTAAGGCAAGGCAAAGGTCAGAATGTTCGGAGTTTTACAGAGGAGTTTAGAAAGCAAGCACTTAATTTGGGTATTGCACTTGATACACCTAAAGTAGTAACTAATTACATTGGATCGCTACATAGTTACATTAGGCATTCATTATTATTTTTTGAACCAACCACTATTGACTCAGCGAGCGTAAAGGAAATTCACATTGAGAACTGGGGCAAAATTGTAAGAGATGATCATTCTAGAAAACCACAGTTCAAGCCTCCCAATGGCAAATCTAAAGCGAAATGGAAAGGAAAGGAGAAGAAAACGGCAGCAGCCAAAGAAGGAGAAAGACCGTATTGAAATCACTGCAAAAAGGAAGGTCACGATGACGATCACTGTTGGAAACAGCACCCAGAAAAGAGACCAAAGAAGTATGGAGGAAAATGCAAGCAAAAGATAGTGGCAACTGCGCAACAAGACCTTGGATCCGATTCGGGAGATGAAGCGTTGATCAGAGCAGCAGGAACAAAAGGTACTCTTACACCTCATGTTAATTCTAAATTGCATGAAGGCACTAGTTCTGTAAATGAGTCCCTTCCTAATGATCGAAAGAGAATTGAACTATTTCATATCAGAGTTGTCATAAATCATACTAAAGTAGAAACTTTGTTTGATACCAGATCCCAAGCAAACTTAATTGCAGAATCCTTGGTAAAGAAACTCGACTTAGAAACAAAACCACATCCGAAACCTTACCTACTTGGATGGATACATGATAAAGAAAAACTGAAAGTAACCAAGCAGTGTAAAGTAAAATTTGTAATCGCTTTTAAGCTAGTGGATGAAGTAGAACTGGATGTGATCCCATTGGATATCTGTGGCATGGTGTTAGGGAGTCCGTATCTATATGGTAGAAAGGCAGTATTTTTCTGTCATGAAAACAAATACCAAATCACAAAAGATGGGGTAGAATATATTGTAAGGGCTCATCAAACTAAAATCAATGCCAGCCTTGTAAGTGCAGGACAAATGAAAAGGCTAGTGAATTCCAGTAAGGGTTGCATGCTTATGGTTGTAAGGGAAACAGAGGCAGAAGTAGTTAATGCTTTAAAGGGTTGTGATCAGGGACATAAACAGGAATTATGTGAATTAATTTCTAATTATGATGAGTTGTTTCAGGAACCGAAGAGATTACCTCTGAAGAGGGAAATCCAACATGAAATCCATTTGCAGCATGACACTCCTTTACCGAATATTGGCATGTACAGGATGCCAACCATTGAGATGGAGGAAATCAAGAAACAGGTGCAGGAATTGCTAGACCAGGGGGTCATCAGGTTGAGCACTTCTCTGTGTGGCTCACCAATTGTCTTAGTCCCAAAGAAAGATGGCACATGGATGATGTGTGTGGATTATTGCGCACTAAACAAGATCACGGTGAAAAATATTACCCTCTTCCACACATTGATGACTTATTAGATCAGTTAAAGAATGTTATTTATTTCACAAAATTGGATTTGCGTAGTGGTTATCACCAAATCCAAATTGCAGAGCAGGACGTGTGGAAAACCACCTTTAAGACCAAATAGGGGTTTTTCTAATGGATGGTGATACCATTCGGACTTTGCAATGCTTCAGCCACTTTTATGAGGGTCATGAATGATCTCTTTCGGCCTTTCATTGATGAATTTGTTCTTGTATATTTAGCTGATATACTTGTCTTTAGTAAAAGTTGGAATGAACATGTGTGTCATGTGAAGAAAGTGCTTGATGTATTGAGAAAAGAAAAACTCTATGTAAAGTTGTCAAAGTGTGAGTTCGGGAACACCTCTTTGGGTCACCTAGGTCATATTGTTGGTCATGGTTAGTTAAAGATTGATCCTTATAAAGTTGAAGAAATTGTAAATTGGCCTAAGCCTACTAGTGTAACCGAGGTCTACAGCTTTTTAGGTGCAGTCCAGTGTTTGAGGATATTTATTGCCAATTTCTCTATTATTGCAGCACCTTTGCACACATTGACAAGTGTGAAACAGGTCTTCTAATGGGGAGGAAGACAACAGAAATCCCTCGAAACATTGAAGCAAAAGATTAGCACCGCGCCAGTCTTAGCCTTACTAGATCTCCAATAGCCATTCGAGATCGAAACCGATGCCAACAGTTATGCCATGGGAGTTGTACTGATGCAGCAAAAGAATCTGATTTGTTACCATTCTGAGAAGTTTTCTCAGGATATGATAAACTATCCCACTTATGAAAAGGAGCTTTATGCCTTGGTGCAGAGTGTGAAAAAGTGGAAACACTACCTGATCGGCAAGGAGACCATCATCCATACAAATCATCAGACCTTGCAATACCTTCAGTCACAAACCAAGTTGCAGCAATCTCGTCATTTCAGGTGGATGGTTTTTCTTCAACAGTTTCATCTGGTAATAAAGTATAAGAAGGGCACTAGAAATAAAGTGGCCGATATGCTATCTCGCCCTCCTATTTCTGCTTCTGTTATTTTGCATAATGCTTTGTTGTATTTTGAGAGTTATGTTGAACAATATGTTAACGATGATGACTTTAAGGAGATTTATGTAAAACTAACCCATGGTTCACAGGTAGACAACTATCACTTGCAGGGGAAACTGTTGTATCACCTTGGCCGATTGTGTATTCCCACAGGGGAATGAGTACATGTAATTCAAGAGGCCCACACCTCTCTTGTGTCTGGTCGCTTTGGTGTCAAAAATACTTTATGTCATGTACAAATATTTTGTTTTTGGCCTCATATGACTCACTATGTAAAGGGTTGTGTGATTTGTTCTATTTCAAAGCCCTCTAATAGAAAACTTGAGCTCTACACACCACTCTCTATTCCGAGTCGTCCATGGGAAAGTGTGTCGATAAACTTTGTAGGAGGTTTGCCTTTGTTTGCACCAGAGTCTCTCGATGAGTTACCTGAAGACATCATCCTTGATAAAAGCACCAGGACTTCACAGTGAGGAGATGTGGAATACCTTCGAGTTGGTTTCAAGGGGATGCACCTCAGCAAAGCAAAATGGCCGGAGAAGGAAAGGGTGAGGGAACAATTCCCTCACTTGCCAATTGACTAATAAAGATTTTGGCGGTCCAAAAGCTCCTCAATGGGGAGGATTGATCCAGGTGGATCATTAGACACAGTGGCATGGAAAATCTCAAAATTCAAAGTGGCAGAAAAGCAAGTATCTTGACATCAGATCGAAGTGCTCATCACCCTAATTCCAATGGTGCAAATGACACTCCAATTCGAGTCCGGATGATGAAGTTATGGCAGAAAGAAGATTGCCTTGTTCCTTTGGAAAATGAGGCTTTTTCCCTAAAAAATGGGTTTTTAGCCTTAAAATGGAAAATCGCATCGGAAGAAGTGCAAAGGGTGGACTTAACGCAAGGCCTTTAAAACCCTCGATCATCGATCGCCGATATATCGAGTCGGAGGAAGGCAGGCTATCGGCAATATCAGGGACTTAAGACATGCGATGGAGCAATCAACACCGGCGAATCAGGTCGGCGAAACACAAGGCATAAGACCAGGACCCCTGGGCCGTAGTGATGTGATATGCCGATGTTGTAGTGTTGATGTGATACCCCAATATCGGCGATCGGCGATCCCCACGACAAGGACCAATGAACAAGCGATATGTGATTGCGATATGGGGACCAGACCCGATTGTGTTATAAAGCCCAATTTCATATATTTTGAAGTCTGGGGTTTTTGGTTTTTCAATGTTTCCGCGTGTATTGTTTGTTTAAACAAAAAAAGGCTATTTCGGGGTTTTTGTGAAGGAAGGGCAGATTCATCGCGCCCGACTGATCCTCCATTAGAACATCATTCTATTATAATAGGACAACCCCGATTTTCAAGTGGAATTATGTTATAAAACCCAATGCACTCAGAAGTGCAAGGTGGAGAGGATTTTGGCACACAGTTCGAGGCAGGAGCAGCAGGAGGGTCGATAGTTCATTTTGTCTGAATTCGGCAAATTTTATATGGTTTCTTCCCTTCTCGATGCCACGGACACAATGGTGCTATCCATTTCTCAACCATTTTCTAGAATGGAGGTATAAGACTCCTTTTATGTAACTGATGATTGTATTCTCTTCTTTTCATGCCATTTAATGAATGAAGGCCTCTCCATTGATCGAGCAGGGCCCGGAGATGTAGTCCAAGTTGGACGAACTCCGTTATCAAGTATTCTTGTCTTTTTTTTGTGCCTTTATGTGTTTCTTCTCCTTTCTTATGTGCACATTAAATTCCTATGTTAAGCTACAATTTTCACATATGATTCTTTTCATACATCTATAAGCAAAAGATCCTCGATCACATATAACAGAACACCGAAACCCAACATGCCTCAGTTCCTACATGAGACAACAAAGAACCAAATAGAGTAGACAATTTAAGGGATTCCTTATGCAAATTATTTAGAGGGGTATAGGGGATTGGGACGTGAGTTCAAGGCTTTCATGAGTTTCATTGATTTCTGCCACCTACAATTAAAAAGAAATCCTAAGACAATTCAGAAGGATTTGAGACACAATAATGGGCATAAAATACATTGGGGAAAGTGATTATCCCCTATATTGATGGGTCATACAAATGCTCAACTCGATGATGGGTCCAAAAACTAGATACATATTTCGAGTTACATCATATGTCAGGGGAGGCTATTAAGTTATCCATATTACACTTGGATGACGAGGCCCATGAGTGGTTGTAATATGGGTTAGTGACTATGGATCATAGTAGTATCACCTCATATATTGAGTTCACTTAGAGGCTCATTAAGCAATTTGATAGGAAGGACCCGGAGCTTCATTTTAGAAAGTTGGTTGAACTCAGATAGATAGATAGTTTGAAGGCTTACATTTCAGAGTTTCAAAGACTAGCAATTTTGGTCATGGATATCGCAGAGGCGATGCTAGTGATTTTATTTGTAGAAGGGTTGATAGAGCCTCTATGTGGATGGGTTAAATGCTTTGAATCCACCACTCTTTGTGCGACATTTAGCAATTCCAGGGATATGCAATATGTCACTTCTAAGAATAAATTGACTCCTAAGCCTTCTTTCCCTTAGAAATATAAAGATGCAAAATATTTTCAAAAGGAGGACCGGGAAACCAAAGGTGGATGAGGAGACTTGGAATGAGTTAAGAAAGAAGAATTTATGTTTCAGTTGTCAAGAACCTTGGGCACCAAGGCATAGATGCGCAAGAAAGAACAATGTGGGCAAGGCCCACTATATTGAGGTGTACTCACAGAGTGACACTGATGAGGAGTTGAATCAAGAACAAGTGTAGGGATAGATACATCAAACAGTTGATGGTGATTCTGAACATGCAAAGGATGAAGCTCCTATTATTGCATCCATATTAGGATCCCCCATGTATCACACTTTCAAAGTCAGGGAGGTTTTGACAGGATGTAAGGTGACGATATTGATTGATGGTGGGGATTTCCACAACTTCATAAATGCATCCATGGTTGATCAAAGAGCGATTCCCATAGAGGATTTCAATGGTTTGTAGTTTCCATACCTAGTGGCCACTAGATGGAGTACACTAGATACATCCCCACATTGCAATTAACCATGGGGAATTACATGATGACTAATGACTTCTTCATGGTGGATGTGCTAGACACCAATGTCTTCTTGGAGTTTAGTGGCTCTCTACTACATCAAGAAGTATAATAAATATTAGAAAAACATGGAGATGGAATTCAAAGATCCAGGGGATGGCAGAAATGTAGTTTTGAGGGTCATGCATCAGTATCCACCAAAGACAGTATCATCCAACAACCTAGAAGCAGTATTGAGGTGGGGTGATACCGAGTGGGTGGTTGAGTGCTTTATTACAGACAACTGAACCAGCCACGGCAACATCCCAATTACATTCAGGTATTTCTTTGTAAACACCAGAAGTTTTTTTATGACATTCCTCCAAGTAGACGACCAAACAGGGGTTTTGAGAATGTTATAGAATTGGAGGAGGGTGTATAGGTGGTCATTACCAACCCCTACCAACATCCTAAGGTTTACAAAGAAGAAATATAGAAAGCCAACAAGGATTTGTTGAGTTTGGGTCACATTCAGCCTAGCTCCTTTCCTTTTTCTTCTTCAATGGTCATAGCTAAGAAGAAGGACGATACCTTGCAGATGTGTATTGATTATCAGGCTCTTAACAAAAGAACAATAAAAAACTAGTACACTATCCCCAAGATACACAAGTTTATGGATGAATTGAGGGGAGCCAAATAATTTTCAAAGATTGATCTTCATTTAGGCTACCACCGAATTCGAGTTAGTGAAAAGAACATCCCGAAGACAAATTTTAGGTGCCACTATGAGCACTATGAGTTCTTGGTTATGCTATTTATGCTAACCAACACCCCTGCAACCTTCCAGTCATGCATAAACCATGTGCTCAATAAATGGTTGAGGAAGTACTTGCTAGTTTTCTTTGATGATATATTGGTCTACAACAAGACTTGGGAGGACCATCCAATGCACTTAGATGAGGTTTTGGGAATTCTAGGGGAGTAGGAACTATATGTTAAGGAGTCCAAGTGTGAGTTTGGCATGACAAAGATGTGCTACTTAGGGCATGTGATCGGGAATGATGGGGTCCTTGTCCATCAAGGGAAAATCAAGCGCTCATCAAATGGCCTACCCCAAAAAATATAACTAAATTGAAAAGCTTCCTTAGCCTCTACACTTACTATAAAACGTTTGTCAAGGGGTTATCGCAGTTAACAATGCCTCTTATAGACCTCACCAAGAAGGGGCTTTTAGTTGGACCGAGAAGGCACAATAAACATTTGAGAAGATGAAGCAAGTGATGGGATTGTTCCATATGCTTGCATTACCATATTTCACCCAACCTTTCATGTTGGAGCGAGGACTAGTATGGGAGAAATTTTAATGTGGGATCACCACCCCATAGCATTTGAGAGCTGCAAACGCATATATTATGAGTGGAAATACTCAATTTATGACAAGGAGATGTTGGCAATTATGCATGCATTCACCAAATTCTAGCAATATCTAGTGGGAAACATGTTCAAGGTAAAAAATGATCATAACAACTTGGGATTCCTCATGGCGCAGAAGGAGCTGAGTGAGAGACAACAAAAGTGGATCAATAAATTACAGGCCTATGACTTCAAGATCCGGTATGTCAAGGGAAATGACAAGGTAGTATCAAATTCTCTCTCAAGGATGTCATCCACTCTCTCACTCATGGAGATAATAGATGACTGGAAGTCATTACTGCTTGTAGAATACTCCAAAAACAAGTTCGCCTGTGATATTTTGGATGGGTTGATATAGGATGATAGGCATCAAGTAGTGGACAACATCATCTACTATAAGGACTTGATTTATCTTGTACCAGAATCACAGTTGAAGGAGAAAATAATGCAAACAACTCATAGCACACCTATGGAAGGACACCCGGGATACCTAAACACCTATAGGAAAATCATGGAGAGGTTCACTTGGAAGGGCATCAAGATGGATGTGTTGAATTTTGTGAGAGAATGAAACATCTACCAACAAAACAAAGTGAAACACACTCACCCGGTGGGGTTGCTACAACTACTCCCTATTCCTTAGTAGAAGTGGGAGAGTATCTCCATGGATTTTATCATTGGGCTACCTTTGGTATAAGGAAAGGGCTGCATTTATGTATTGGTAGATTGGATCATGAAGATCATGCACTTATTTTCCATAACATCTAAATATTCAACATCACAGGTGGTTGAACTATTCTTCAAGGAGGTATTTTGATTGCATGGGTTACCGAAGACCATAGTGAGTGACAAAGATAGTATATTTATGGGCATATTCTAGCAAGAGTTATTTTGACTAGTGGGGACTAAGCTAACACCAAGAACTAGTTATCACTCACTAAGTGATGGTCAGACCGAGATAGTCAACAACTGGTTGTAGGCTTATCACTAAAATTATGTATCTATTTAATAAAAGGCATGGGTTAAGTGGTTGCATCTTGGGGAACACTACTACAACACCATTTCCACATGCCCTTTGGCATGGTGCCCTTCAAATCACTATATGGATATGATGCCCCAACATTTGCAGACCAAATATTTGGGGATAGTTGTGCCCCTTTGGTTAAAGACTGGATTCAGGAGAGTTAATATATCTTACGAGTCCTTAAGGAAACCTACAAATGGCTCAGAACCAACAAAAGGTATATGCAGATAGGCACAGGGTGGAGTGCAGTTTTGAAGGGGGGGACATAGTATACCTTTAGCTTCAACTTCATCGACAACCATCGCTCAAAATTAAAGGGGTAGATAAACTAAAACCCAAGTTCTATGGACCATACAAAGTCGTGAGGCAAGTGGGAGAAGTTGTCTATGAAATTTCACTTCCTAGAGGATGTAAAGTTCTTAACATCTTCCATGTGTCGTGCCTCAAGAAGGCCTTAGGGAAGAAGGTAGTCACCTCCACTAAGCTCCCTCTTTTATATGAAGAGGGAGAGTTAATCATGTTTTTGAAAGAGATCCTAGAAACAAGGGAATGGAAGTTGAGGAACATATTTGTGAGAGAGTACCTAGTAAAATTGAATAATCTACACACATACTACCAATTGCGTGTTAGGCTAACACGAGTCGACTTGAAGACTCGAATTCTTATCGAATAATACAATGCACTAATCAAATTATCGAATTTCCATATTATTTTTTTCAATTCGAATGTAGTTGGTAACTATAGTATTATACAGGCTTCGTTGATTGACTGCGCGTGCTCAGCTCCCACTCTGCAGCCTGCGAGATCTGCACCCTGCAGAACCTAAAGACTGTGTGCATGCTCGCGCTCTGCGTATTCTGATCCCTACAGACGGATCTGCCGAGGGCTCTTCCTTCGGGCTGCGGTCAGCTAGGGTTTAATCTGCTGGCTCTCCATGGAGGAGTCGGCTCCTCCCCAGGGGTTTTCCTCCCCTCCTCCACCTTCCGCCGCTGAAGCTTTCAGATCCTTGCTAGCCACTCTACCCAAGAAGAGAGTTGTGGAAGCTGCCAAGTTCGTGAAAAAGCTAGAATATATCCTCGAGATCGGCCTTCCTCCTGAAGGTCTGATTCAAGTGGCATTATCTCTGGCGGATCATGCTCTGGTCGATCAGTTTATAGGTCTCTGGCCTTCCCCGAAATCAACAGAGAACTGGGTTGCTAGGAATTGGGCTTCCCTGATAAAGAACAAGGTAACCTCTTACTTCCTCGGAAGAGGAAATTTCTTATTTGAATTTACAGAAAAAGAGGATAAGGATCTCATCTTCAGAAATGGTCCCTACTTCATGGGCCCTCAAGGGATGTACTTAAATAAATGGACACCAAACTTTGATCCGGCGGTGGATGTGCCCTCTGTGGTCCCGGTGTGGGTAAGTCTCCTTAATCTCCCCGTTCACTGCCAGAATTGGGACTCTTTGAAACATATCAGAAACGCTCTTGGGAAATTCATAGACAAGGCCAACAACAAAGATCAGTACGACTACACCAGAATTTGTGTGGAGGTAGATCTAGAGGTCGGATTACCAGAGGCCATCAAAATAAGGGTAGGTCCTTGGACGCATGTTCAGAAATTGGACTATGAGTAGCTGTTGTTCAAATGCCGGAAGTGCCAAGTCTACGGACACTTCGCCAGAGATTGCCCAACCAAAGGGGTAGAAGAAAATGGGAAGGATGAAGGATGGAATCAGGCAAAAATATCCAAAAATTCACTAAGGAAAAATGCACATGTTAATGCTAGAGCCCCCCCGACGAGATCTATTCAGAATCCACCCTTGGAAAGCCAAGGGAACAAATTTGAGATCCTTGGATCTGAAATCATGAATACGCAAGAGACAGAAATTCTAAAAGAAGTCTCCCCGACTAAATCCATAAGCGTACCAGAGAGATCCAAAGGGAAGATATCAGAAGAAGAAGAGGAAACTCAAGAGTCCGAGGAACCGGAGGAAGAAGGGGAAATAAGGGAATCACAGTCTACCCCCAAAAGATTTACGAGAGGACGGATGACAACAAAGGAAAAAAGAGATCAAGAAACATACAAAGACAAGCTTCAGGGAAGCCATCTAACGTTAGAGAAACTCCTAGCAAAAACCCCGAAGATGAAGAGGATCCAAACCCAGAGCTCCAAAGGAGCTCACCACAGAAAAAGTAAATGATGAAGATAGTCTCCTGGAATTGTAGGGGAATGGGCTCCAAAGCCAAGGAAGAAGCTATGAATAGTCTAATAAGACTGGAAGCCCCAGACATTCTTCTCATCCAGGAGACTAAATTGGAGGACTCAGTCTTCCTCCAAGCAAGCAGAAAATTTTGGAAAAAAAGACGGAGCACAAGCAACCTCTGCCCATGGAGCATCGGGAGGACTTGGGTTGCTCTAGAATCCAAATAAGTTCTCTCTAATCTCTGAGTCCCTGAATACCCATTGGATTTTGTTAAAACTTCAGCACCTAGAATCTAAGGAAATTATTTGTCTGGCCAATGCACATGCTCTTAATAATGCAGGTGAAAAAAAATTATGTTGGGACTCCATCAAAAACTTGGCAGATCTAGAAAATTTGCAGAACTAAATCATAGCCGGAGACCTGAACCTCACCCTCCTCTCGTCAGAAAAAAGAGGAGGCAGTATTGTTAGAGATCTGGCAAGAGAATCAGTGGAAGACCTCATGCAAGTTTGGGACCTGATCGACATTAAGCTGGCTATAGGCATGTACACGTGGTCAAACAAAAGGGTTGGTCCGGGTCACATAGCGGCAAGACTGGACAGATTCTTGGTGCAAAGTTCCTTTCTACTTCTTGGATTAGAAGTTAGATCGCATATCCTCCACAGTAGCATATCAGGCCACAAGCCCATCGGCCTTGAGTTGTTGACCCCCAAGGATCTGGGACCTATACCTTTCAGATTTATCTCCCTGTGGATCAAAGAAAAAGATTTCATGGAAAAGATCAGAGACTACTGGAAAAAGCCAATCAAGGGATCAACGTTTTTTGTGTGGGAGGAAAAGCTCAGAAGAGTTAAAACATGCTGAAAAATTGGGCCAAGACCTTGCCAAATCCTGTAGCAGAAAGGAAAAAAATTCAAAACGAGTTAGAAAGACAGCACCTTCATATTGAAACAGCTGAAATCACTAAGGATGAGTTGGAAAAGGAGGCCAAACTTCAGCAAAGCTTCCACAAGGCCTGTCTAGCAGAGGAAGAATACTGGAGGCTCAAGTCCAGGAGCCTCTGGCTCAAATCAGGAGATAGAAACTCCTCCTTTTCCACAAACAAGCCCAAGCTGGGAAAGGTCGCAACTCCATCAGCGAAATAAAAGAAGACAACCAAGTTTTGAAGGATTTTACCAGCATAAAAAAGGCAGCTACTGAACATTTTGAACAGCTGTATAGAGAAGAATTAGGAGCTGATTTAAACACTGCCCTGTTGGACGCAGTCCCTAACATGATCACCTCTAAAATGAATCAGTCTCTTCAAGCCAAAATCACGCTAAAGGAAGTTAAAGAAGCTCTCTTCGCAATGGATCCCGATAAAGCCCCGGGACTAGACGGTTTCACGCCCAGGTTTCTCCAAGCATGTTGGCAGATTCTAGAGAAGGAATTCTATAAAATGATACAGAAATCTCATGACTGCCAGAAGATCGGTGGTTGTACAAACTCGGCCTTTCTGGCCCTCATCCCCAAACAGAAAGGAGCAAACTCTTTGAGCAGATTTCGCCCAATTTCCTTATGCAATATTGGGTACAAAGTTATAACTAAAGTGATAGCCAACAGGTTGAAAAGAATTTTCCCCAAAATCATCCCGGACAACCAAGGTGGATTTATCCATGGCAGGCAATTGGTGGACAATTTCGTGCTGGTTCAAGAGGCGATTCATTCTAGTCTGCACCGAAAGGAAAAATGTATGGTTATCAAACTAGATCTTGCAAATGCTTTTGATCGTGTTAGACAACTATTTGTTTGAGGTTTTGCAAAAAATGGGGTTCGGTCAAAGCTTTATTAAGTGGATTAGAGCCTGCATCTCGGAGCCATGGATTGCCCAATTGGTGAATGGACGGGCAGCTGACTTCTTCAAAGCCACTAGAGGGCTGAGGCAGGGGTGCCCCCTATCCCCACTCCTTTTTGTTCTTCAGGCCTCTGTTCTCAGGTTTTATCTACTACGAAAACAACAAGAACAAGACATAGCTGGCTTGTGCATAGCTAGAGGGGTCAAAAGTATCAATCATGCCCTCTTCGTGGACGACACTCTTATGCTGGGGGCTGCATCTCCTCATTCAGCGTCCAAATTCAAAGAAGTCCTGGAAGAATATTGTAAGGTCTCGGGCAGTGTTCTAAACAACGCCAAATGCCACATCTATAGCTGGAACATTCCTGCCTCAACTGCAAGCTCCATTGCTCGCTGCATGGGTTTTGCAATCTCAATCTCTTGGTCCTCTTTCAAATATCTGGGACTGCCCATCTTCCATTCAAGGGCGTTGAGTAAAGACTGGTTGTCACAGTTAATTTAACAAATTTAAATTAAAAATGTAGGCCTAGGGGTCCTCCTGGTTAAATATAGCTACAAAATCAGTGCTCATAAAAGCAGTGCTCAGCAGCCTCCCTTTATTTAAATTCTCGGTTCTATTAGCACCTGCAAGAATAATAAAAAAGATGGAGGATTTAATCAGAACTTTTTTCTGGAAAGGCGGCAAATAAAACGAGAAAAGAATTTCTCTAGTAAATTGGGATACAGCCACAAGACCATTTCAGGAGGGAGGTCTGAATTTTAAAGATCTCAATGCCCAAAACTTAGCCATGGGAGCCAAAATAATTTGGAAAATCATAGCTCCAAATCCTGGCTGGGTTCAAATTGCGTTGTGGAGGAAGTACTTTAGAGGACCGAGAACTAGATGTCTGGATCAGCCCAAGAACAAATTCAACTCTCCTTTCAGCAGGTTCATCAGCAGAACCAGTTCGTTGATAAGGAACCATGCTTTCTGGATACCAGGCAATGGAAAGCGCATACATATTTGGAATGATAACATCCTAAATAGACCCCAGCTGGTAGAATCAAAGAGCATGCCTGAATTGCAACACTGGCTATCAGAGCCCAGCATAAATTCATTGTGGGATATTTCAACTTGGGAGGACAATGCGTGGTTGGGCTGGAAGCCGCTCGCAATTCCATCCAATCTACAGCCTGACCTGAATACACTAATCACGCATTTGCATGGCCTCGCTCCAACTCAAGAAAACAAGCATGACGTGAGAGGCTGGGGAACAATTCGATCAAGTTACTCAGTAGCCCAAGGCTATGTCAAATGCCTCGAGAGGCCCCACGTGCCTCCCAACCCGGCTCCCTAGATTAGCATTTGGAGAATTCCTTCAATCCCCAAGGTTGATCACTTTTGCTGGCTGCTCTGCCAACAGAAAATTCTGACTGAAGACAGGCTTCAGAAAAGGGGCTTCTATGGGCCGTCTAGATGCTCTCTTTGTAAGGAAAATTCAGAATCTGCTCTCCACATCATGATTGAATGCAAATTCGCAACCTCTATATGGCATGAGCTTCTTGTCTCCTGGAAACATAAATTCACCTTCCCAACATCAGTCCCAGATTTATTTGCAAGCTGGATGGCCAAATACCCAGGCTATTCTCCAAAAAATAAAACAGTCAGATCAGCATGGAGTGCTTTACCAAAGTTCATCAGCTGGAAAGTCTGGCTGGAAAGGAACTGAAGGATCTTTCGAAACAAGGAACAGGACTTCAGATTAGTGGCTAATGCAGCAAAATGTCAACTAGTTGAGTGGCTGGAAGATAAAGGGGATGACACAAATTTAAGCCAGCAGGACATAGAGCTGGGAACTACTCTCAACTTCAAATTTCCAAAAGCAAACAGCTCTCATTCTCCTTGCAAAGATTGGCAAGTCAGAAAAAATGAAAACGAATTCCAAATCTGGATGTCCAAACAAACTCTTCCATCTCTTTTCTTCGATGGGGCTGCTAAAGGGAACCTAGGTACCGCGGGAGCTGGAGGTATTATCTTAATTCTAGACAGAACAGCTGTGCATAGATTCGCTTGGGGATTAGGCCACTCCACAAGCATACAAGCTGAAGCGATGGCCCTCTTCCAAGGAACTAAATTCCTCAAAGAATTGGTCTTTAAGGAGGAAAATGTCTTCAGAGACTCACAGGTGATCATCCAAGCTTTGGCGAATAATTCCAACTCAGCGGACCTGCAGCTGGCAAGGATAATTTCAAGGATCAAAGGTATGACAAAGTCCATGAAGCTGATGTACTTCCATGTTTTGAGAATGAACAACAAAGAAGCAGACAATGAGGCAAACAAGGCAGCTCAGTTAAACATCGGTTCCCTTCTCAAAGACAATGAAATTCTTTGGGACCCAATTCCCTAAAAGTGTAATGTTTTTTTGCCTCCTTCTACATCAGTTTGTTTGTACCTTCCACCTCAGGAAATTGGCAGTAGGAGTACACTATGTTAAATGTAAGAAGAAGAGAATGTTAAGAGTAGGTGGCATAGTTCGTTGGCTGAAAAGTCACGCTGAAAAACACTACCCTTCTTTGAACCGATTTGTGGCTCTTGGCCGCCCAGTTAAATGAAATCCATAACCGTGTAAAAAAACAAAAAAAAAAAAAAAAAAAAAATTAAAATAAAAAATCTACTAGTTGAGGACGCCACATGGGCAGGAAAATAGGTGCTCAAACATCTAGAGTTGAAGTTTCTTAAGGGGAAAGCAAATTCAAGCAAGGAGGACTGTAATTCCCTTAACTGCTTAGGAGAAATAAGATGAGTTTCACTAGCCTAATAAGTTCTCGTAGGCTAAGGCTCGGAAATTTTTTAACAAGGGAACATGATTCAATTAGGAAAATATTTATAATTGCCTAAGGGGTCAAAAGGGAACATATCCTAGGCTAATGAAAAGTCACTTTAATTTTATAAAGTGAAGTTTCCTAAAGTGACTTAATAAAATATTAAAAGGGTAAAATGGCAGTAAAAGTGGCCACTCAAATATAAAAAGAGAAAAGTGAGGAGTTTTTCCTCATTCTTTCACTTGCATTTTTAGAGCAAAGGGAGCTCTTGGAGATTTTGGAAGAAATTTTAGGAATTTGGAAACCCTAGCCACCATATCTAGCTTCAATGTTAAACTAGACACCCTAGTTGGTCTTGAGATTGAAATCATTCAGATTTCATCATTGCGTTATCATAGAGTAAAGCATTTGCAGAAGATATTATGGTAAGGAAGTGTTATTACGTTATACAAATTTTAAAGTCTACAATGGGCCTCCTAAGGAATATAATAACGAGTTGTCTTTAGTGCGACTTTTTGGAAGCTTTTTCGGTGGGTTTTTCCAGTCTAATTTCTCTAAAATCTGGTAGGAATTTTTTGAAATCACAAGTTTGATGGGTAACGCCTGCAAAATCTAAGTGCCCTAGGGGTTTTTTTAGGGTGTTGAATCCATATATACAATCAAAAAACCAATTTAAATAACATAAATCAAGATTTCACCTCAATTTTTCCCATTAGATTATGACACTGGAAAATCTTAAAAGTCGCACTAAAGACAACTCCATAAAATAATAATGGAAATAATAAAATAAGATTAGATTACATCATCAAATTTTAGAGGGAGAAAAGAAAAACTACTTTTTCAACTCGTATTTTCAATATATTGCCCTACAGTTTTACTCAAATTTCGAGTGGATGCATTCGTTGGATGCACAATTTAATTCCCCATGTAGAAATTCTCACTGTAGATTAAACTGATTATGCAATGTACTAAAGAAAAATACTTAATCTACTTCTACAATCAAACTTGCGGAAGATTAATCGATTATGAGGAAGATCATCCAGAACACATATAACAAAGAAGAAGATTCAATCACACATGAAACATAAAAGAATACTCTAGGAAAAGCCTCACCTAAAAACCCTGCTATTTGTATTATCATACAAGTGGAAATATCTCATGATTACACAAAGCTTTAGCTCTCAAGCTATCCAGCTCTTAGTACAATCCCTCATTGCTGCTCATAGACAGAATAGACAACACATATGCCTTCTCCTCTGCCCTCCAAGCCTCCTATTTCCTTCAGCAGTTTCTCCTGGGTCCTCCAACTGTAACGTGTGTGATTCTCACCTCACGCACTGCTCTGACCTTTGTAGTAATTGTGCAATCCTCAAGGAATGAATTCCTTTTGCATGCAAGAGATATTCTCATAGGAATATTCTAGCAACTGATAGTACATTGTCCCTGACTTTAATCTCAACTGGGTCTTTGTCTGAACTGACATGCATGTGTTATTTATGAGAGAATATTTAGTATCTGGAGAACACTAGTTGCATGCATGCATGCATTAACTGACTGAACTCACAATTAGTTCCTCCAACTGTTTGGAACTAATTTAACTAGACTTAACTCAATTAGCTTAGCTAACTAATTATAACTCAAATACAACTCATCCTTATCTCCTTAATTAAGGGATAACTTCCTCAATTAAAGGGATAACTGTTGCATGTCTTCACAAAGACTTCATGTTTGATTTTCTCCAACTAATTAACTCAAGATGAATTAATTAATTATTTTTCAAACAGCTAGTGAGACTAAATTTTAATTTTAATTAAAATTGGAATATATCCTGAAATGATATCTATAGCAATGTTATTTTTAACATTTCTTGTTGTTATTTTCAACACCCCATCTAAGGAATACCACGCTACACGAAAATGATAAATACATTAAAAAAATATGATTACAATCACCTTTTTTATGTAGCAGGGTCCATCGTAAGTACTCAATATATTATTATAAAATTATTTATATTTTTTTGCATTCAAATTATAAATACTAAATATAAAAATATATATATAATTACTTGGAAAAAATTAAATCACAAGTTAGAGCTTCAAAAATTTGTTGCCTAAAGAGAGCCTGAATTCATCTAAACAAGTTTAACCATTCATGAAATTTTCTCCTAACTTTGGGCAAGTCTATCTCCTTGTCCACTTTGTTATTTTTAGCTTGTTTTCCGTTAATATTATATTTAGATAATAAGCATTAGTTTGAAATTTTATTAATGATTATCTCAACCGCAACTTCACTTTCGACTCCTTGCATTAGGGTATGTAAGCCTTTTTTAGAAATCGTAATTCCTAATAAAAGTATTTGAAAAATTCCTAATAAAAGTATTTGAAAAATATATGTTTTTTAAGAGAATTCCCATCGTTTTATTTCACATGTTACATGAAATGATCATTTTTGAGCAATCTATAAAAAGGTGAAACTTGTCAAAGCCAACCTTTTTAAATAGTATTTTTTTTTATTGTTAAAATAAAAAGTGGGACCTGTTGAAGGTGTACCTGCTTACTCACGCTTTTTGAAAGAAATTTGGAGGAGAAGAAAACGAGATACAATTCATATATAAAGTTTTAGTTTAATTTATAAATATACGTTAGTGGTAGTTACTAAAATTGAATTAAAATACAGCGAATTTTACGAATCGATAATTTAAGTAAAATTATTATTTTTAATATTAATTATTATAAATAATATCTATATAAATAATTAATAAAATAATATGTAAATTTAATAAATGTATATTATTAGAAGTCTTAAGGGTTAGTTTAGTTGGTCAAAATTAGTGTCTCGCCGATTCCCACAGGGTCCATTCTCCCCGAAGCTTTTGGGGTTAAGCCTAGCTAGTGGGTCGTGGGGCTAGATTCCCTCTGAGGTCAATCGACCCAGATTTTTCTCCGTAGACATAACGCCACCCCTTGATGAGGGCACCCCTTGATGAGGGTGTTCGTGAACCACAACCTAAAAAAAATGTATATTAATTTTATGAATTTTATGAATATATGTAAATTTATAAATTAAAATTATAAATTATATGATAAGGTATGCATTTT
>APFE031181629.1:125803-177911 GCA_000404065.3 Pinus taeda
AATGGTACCGATACCGGTCGCACTGTATCTACCATCATCGCCCATCTCGATGTGCACTCAAAGATCTTTGTCCTCTAGATCAGAGAACAAATCTCTATCTCCCGTCATGTGAAAAGACGCACCACTGTCCAAGAACCACACTGATCCCATCACACTTGAAACCAAGCATGCGATCAATGAAAAATCAAGCCCAAACTGAGAAGCTAAGGCCTCTCCCCCTGCAGATCCAGCAGCTTGCTTGTTCTTCTTCTTCTGCGGACAATTTGTGGCATAGTGTCCGTGCTGGTGACAGTGAAAACACTTCACCTTGGACATATCCTGCTTCTTGCCTTTCGCACCAGACTGAGAAGCTTTCTTGCTCTTCCCTTTCTTTGCTTTGGCAGCCAAAGCACAATTCTCTTCATCAGCTCCCTTTGACGAAGATCCGTCCCTGGTACTCTGCTTGATCTCCTCCTGTACAAGATCTGACCATAGTCTTTCCCATCCTGGCAACTTCTCCCGACCATTGACAGAGTCCTGATAGGAATGCCAACTCTTCGGAAGACCAAGGAGAGCCAAGCTCACCAAGTCCTCATCATCGACAGTAACCCCCACACTTCCCAGCTCATCTCGACACTGAGTGAACTTCGTGAGATACTTGGGAATACTGTCACCCTTCTCGCATTTGATGTTTCTGAGTTTATCTTTGAGCGCCAGCTTCCTCTAATCGCTCTTGCTTTGGAATAATTCTATTAATTATTTCCACATCAAATATGGAGTAGCCTTTCCATGGAGGCTGGACACAATGTGATCCTTCACGCCCTCCAACAGAATCCTTCGACATTTTGCGATCTTATTTTGCCAAGCATCAGCTTGAGTAGCATCAGTAGGCTTTGGGATATCCGTATCTATGAACTCCTTCAGCCCGTTATCATCCAATACTGCCTCCATCCTGTCCTTCCATGCAATATAGTTTGAGCTGCCCTCAAGAGCATACTCCAATCGCAATCCATTGAAAGACATTGCTGCGTTGTCACCAAGAAAACACTGCTGCAAATTCGAATTCCACCAGCAACCAACTCAACCGCCTCGGATCTAAGATTCGTGAGAACACAATATTTCTCGTACAAAGATTGATTGTATGGGCTTTGACCGGATATTTCACCTTCCAAAGGAAGGATGAATCCAAAGGCTACCTAGCCCGATTACAGGCTCTGCCTAGAGAAATAGAATGTAAACACTTCCTGAATAGTAGATTTGATGATCAATCCTCGCTTTGATATCCTGTAGAAATCTCTTCTACAAATCAACCAGCTATGATACCATGCAGAAATTTTGAATAATTTAACACATATTCAACAGAGATTATCCTGATCATGTACTATTGCGGAAAACATACACAATACATAAGCTCCTCTACGTTGATCATCAATATAGCAGCATCAATAACAATAAAACATCAAGAGCATTCACACATTAACACAGTATGTATCCCGGGGAAAGCATCTCGCTAAAAACCCCAACTATCTGTATATTAATGATTGAGTCATGTAACATTACACAGCATAATACTTCTCCCAAGTATCTCCACCTCTGTTACACACAATACAGCTCAGATCTGAATCAATCACTGGCTCAAATCTCCTTCGCTGCTTGCCTGCCTCCGCTGCTCAATACCTGCTCAAGAACTGATGATAATTCCAAGGCAACCACGTATTTACTTGGTAAAATCACGTGAGCAAAAGCTACAATGTGGGCAAATACGTGGGCAAACTCATTGGCATACTCAATCCCTTGATTGTGCAAGATCTGATGCACAACTATAGTCACAACTGATAGCAATCTGATTCTCTAACACCTGTCCCTGCTGAACTGAACATGCACTGACATGCAACTGAGTTAACTGATGGATTCATTAGTTGTATTATGAGTTAATAACTTGTGAATTAATTAATAACTAATTCACCCAACTCATCTCTAGTCTATTTGCCAGTTAGACTAAATACAACCAGTTTAACAAAGCTAAACTGAACACAACTCCATCAACTGCACCTCCAGTCCACTAAACTCAACTCACTTGAGTTCTAACTAAAGTCCTGCATGAAAATATTAGTCATCCCATAGGTAACCACGTATTTCCTTCTGGGATCTGCATGTACCACATCCGTAGCTCATCCTGAAGTGCTCCAAGAGAATAAGACAAAGTTTATAGTCTAAATATTATTATGAACTAATAATATTTGACTGTTCTATATTTAGACTGAGCAGTCACTCCGCTGTGGTGTCACTCCGCTGTGGTCTAAAAATAGAAGTCCATCTATTTTTTCCAACTTGATCAATCATCCATAAATAGCAACCTGCAATCCATAGACATGATCCATATGTCTTAAAATAGACATAGTCTAAAAATAGACTTGCGCCAAAAATAGCCTGCGGGCCCACTTAGTGAAGGCGACTCTTTTCACTAAGCTCCATCATCTTGTTGCATTCTCAACAAGCATTTCTTGTTGCACACTTTTCAACAATGCATGCATTCGCCAAATTCTGGCAATATCTAGTGGGGAACATGTTCAAGGTGAAAAATGATCATAACAACTTGGGATTCCTCGTGGAATAGAAGGAGCTAAGTGAGAGACAACAAAAGTGGATCAATAAATTACAGGCCTATGACTTCAATTCGATTTGTCAAGGGAAATGACAAGGTAGTAGCAAATTCTCTCTCAAGGATGTCATCCACTCTCTTACTCATGGAGATAATAGATGACTGGAAGTTGTTACTTCTTGTAGAATACTCCAAAAACAAGTTCGCCTGTGAGATTCTAGAGGGGTTGATATAGGATGATAGGTATCAAGTAGTGGACAACATCATCTACTATAAGGACTTGATTTATCTTGTACTAGAATCACATCTGAAGGAGAAAATAATGCAAACAACTCATAGCTCACCTATGGAAGGACACACGGGATACCTAAAAACCTATAGGAAATTCATGGAGAGGTTCACTTGGAAGGGCCTCAAGATGGATGTGTTGAGGCTTGTGAGAGAATGAAACATCTGCCAACAAAACAAAGTGAAACACACTCACCCGGTGGAGTTGCTACAACTACTCCCTATTCCTTAGTAGAAGTGGGAGAGTATCTCCATGGATTTTATCACTGGGCTACCTTTGGTATAAGGAAAGGACTGCATTTATGCAGTGGTAGATTGGATCATGAAGTTCACGCACTTATTTTCCATAACATCTAAATATTCAACATCACAGGTGGTTGAACTATTCTTCAAGAAGGTATTCTGATTGCATGGGTTACCGAAGGCCATAGTGAGTGACAAAGATAGTATATTTATGGGCATATTCTAGCAGGAGTTATTTTGACTGGTGGGGACTGAGCTAACACCAAGAACTAGTTATCACCTACTAAGTGATGGTCAGACCGAGATAGTTAACAAGTGGTTGTAGACTTATCTCTAAAATTATGTATCTATTTAATAAAAGGCATGGGTTAAGTGGTTGCATCATGGGGAACACTACTACAACACCCTTTCCACATGCCCTTTGGTATGGTGCCCTTCAAATCACTATACGGATATGATGCCCCAACATTTGCAGACTAAATATTTGGGGATAGTTGTGCCCCTTTGGTTACAGACTGGATTCAGGAGAGCTAATATATCTTACGAGTCCTTAAGGAAACCTACAAATGGCTCAGAACCAACAAAAGGTATATGCAGATAGGCACAGGGTGGAGTGCAGGTTTGAAGGGGGGGACATGGTATACCTTCGTTTTCAACCTCATTGACAACCATCGCTCAAAACTAAAGGGGTAGATAAACTAAAACCCAAGTTCTATGGGCCATACAAAGTCGTGAGGGAAGTGGGAGAAGTTGTCTATGAAATTTCACTTCCTGAAGGATGTAAAATTCATAACATCTTCCATGTATCATGCCTCAAGAAGGCCTTAGGGAAGAAGGTAGTCACCTCCACTAAGCCCCCTCCATTATATGAGGAAGGAGAGTTAATCCTAGTTCTGAAAGAGATTCTAGAAACAAGGGAATGGAAGTTGAGGAACATATTTGTGAGAGAGTACCTGGTAAAATTGAATAATCTACCAATTGAGGATGCCAAATAGGAAGGAAAATAGGTGCTCAAACATCTGGAGTTGAAGTTTCTTAAGGGAAAGCAAATTCAAGCAAGGAGGACTGTAATTCCCTTGACTACTTAGGAGAAATAAGATGAGTTTCGCTAGACGAATAAGTTCTCGTAGGCTAAGGCTCAGAAATTTTTTAATAAGGGAACATGATTCACTTAGGAAAACATTTATAATTGCCTAAGGGGTCAAAAGGGAACATATCCTAGTCTAATGAAAAGTCACTTTAATTTTATAAAGTGAAGTTTCCTAAAGTGACTTAATAAAATATTAAAAGGGTAAAATGGCAGCAAAAGTGGCCACTCAATTATAAAAAGAGAAAAGTGAGGTGTTTCTCCTCATTCTTTCACCTGCGTTTTTAGATAAAAGGGAGATTTTGGAGATTTTGGAGGAAATTTTAGGATTTTGGAAACCCTAGCCACCATATCTAGCTTCAGTGTTGAAACTAGACACCCTATTTGGTCTTGAGATTGAAATCACTCAGATTTCATCATTGCGTTATCATAGAGTAAAGGATTTACAAAAGATATTGTGGTAGGGAGGTGTTATCACATTACACAAATTTTAAAGTCTAAAATGGGCCTCCTAAGGAAGATTATACAATAACGAGTTGTCTTTAGTGCGACTTTTTGGAAGCTTTTTCAGTGGGTTTTTTCGGTCCAATTTCTCTAAAACCTAGCAAGAATTTTTTGAAATCACAAGTTTGATGGGTAACCCCTGCAAAATCTAAGTGCCCTAGGGGTTTTTTAGGGTGCTGAATCCATATATACAATCAAAAAACCAGTTTAAATAACATAAATCAAGATTCCACCTTAATTTTTCCCATTGGATTCTGGCGCTGGAAAATCTAAAAAGTTGCACTAAAGACAACTCCATAAAATAATAATGGAAATAATAAAATAAGATTAGATTACATCATCAAATTTTAGAGGGAGAAAAGAAAAACTACTTTTTCAACTTGTATTTTCAATATATTGCCCTACAGTTTTACTCAAATTTCGAGTTGGTGCACTCTTTGGATGCACAATTTAATTCCCCATCCAAGGAATACCCTGCTACACAAAAATGATAAATACGTGAAAAAATGTGATTGCAATCACGTTTTTCATGTAGCAGGGCCCATCGAAAGTATTCAACATGGGTACTCATTGGAAGGGGAATTAAACTTTTTATCCAATGAGTGCTCTTGCTCAATATTTGAGCAAAACCATAGGGCAATAAGTTGAAAATATGTGTTGAAAAAAGTAATTTTTATTATATTATGTTTAATCTTTTTACTTTTTTACTCCAAAAATGGTCAATCATCCCCCATGGTTGACATCATCATCTTGAATCCTATTGGTTCTTATAAAGTTGATTTTGGTTGTACATTTTTGTTTTGAGACCTATTTTAGACCTCAAAATTTCTCTAATGATTGATTTTATCTTTTGATATTATTTTCTCTAGACATCTATATGCATGAAGCATTGGTTGGGAAGAAAGAGCTTCACGTAAGCCATTTATCTAGTGATTTGGAAGGCATATATCCCTGAGGAATCAAAGTTTTTGTACCTAAGCTTTTAATGGTCAAATTTCCTTGATTAAAGAAGGTCAAGTTCCTCCTTTTCTACAAAGGTTGAGTTTTGCTCTTAGAGAGACGATTTATCTTATTCTAGGAGGTCGAAATCATCCACATATTCATAGTTGGACGTGTTGATTGGTGGTGGTTAAGTGGTGTTGAAGGATCATTTTCTTCAATATATCAGAAGTCGTGGTCTTTCCTTTCCTACTGGTGGAAGTGTGGCATCTATTCTAGGCACATTTCTTCATATCAAAGCACACATATTTGCTATCTATCATATCATGGGTCGTCTCTAATTGTTGGACTAATATATAAATATTTCTATTCAGCCTATGAAACATTATTGAGTGGAATGTTGAGCCTTATTCTTGCATATTGAACCATTCCTTATGTAACTAGGCAACGCATCTATTTAATACAATGTTGGAGCATTCTTGTAAGAATATTGTGCTTGCACATTTGTATTGGTAGGCATCCATACCTAGTTCCTTTGTATTTTTGTGCACTACAACTTTATTTATATCACTATGAATTGAATGTAATCATGTTGATGTGTATTTATGGGCTTATCTTGAGGAAGAAATAATATTTGAATGGTTGTAGCATGCACATTTTGAAGATAAATACCATGTTGGGTTCCATGTAATTTATATGCTTGAGATGGGTTTGTATATTATCATCTATTTGGTCTTGTGTTTTCTTATTATTATGTGCTAAAAATAAAATAAAAAAAAAACACCTAAAACAATTTGGTCCCTAACTATTTGACAAAACACTTCACTAAAATTCCAAACAACTCTCAAATTTCCATTGGACATGTTGGGAGGTTTTTAAGAGGGTATCTTACATCAACGAGGGATTAATGAAGAAGGGATGATACTAGAACCATAAAAAAAATATTGGAAACAAGGACTACGAAGCTAAGAAATCAAGCAATTATTGAGTACCTCATTAAATGGAAGAACCTACTAGTGGAAGAAATGGCATGGGAAGAGGAGTTTTTCATGCAAAAACACCCACAAATAGTAAAGTGTTAAGGACAATGCTTTTTTAAAGGGGAGAGGCATGTTAAGCCCTATGTTAACCCTAAAACCCTTTATTAAGTCCTAGATATTGTGTGAATAAATTTCTATTGTTATATTGTTATGTAGGCTAAAACCTCTCATGGTCCCATTTTATTATAATTGTACCCTTTGTCTCCTATATATTAAGGAGACTTAGTCTTAGGACAATCAAATATTGTCTTGTACATTGTATTCATTGTAAAAGGAGCTTTCCCCTTAAAGAGGATTATAATTATTGGTTTCTTATCATTTTCAAGGCACAAGGTTCGTAACACATGAATAGGTGGGAATGAAGTATTTAAACTATCAAAGGACATAAGAAGATTTCTTGCTCAAAGATGGGGTCTATTTATTTGAGATGTATTTAACCATGAAGAAGGGAACCCTTGGTCCTAAGGAAAATTTCTAGGCCTAAATTTCACATATGGGCTAAATATTTCCATGCTTCTTCCAAAAAAACAATTCACCAATTTCCATTTCTTTATAAAAATGATTTCCCAAGATTTTATAGAATAAATTCATTTTACCTTAATAATTGCCATAATCTTATAGAGACTAATATATAATTATTAGAAATTTGAATATTTTCAAAAAACTATCACCAAACATTTTATATTTTGCATATTAGGGACTCATAAGTGTCAACATGGTTTATACACTTTGTGATAAATTTTTATTCTTATAATTTTCCCTTCTTGGTCCTTAGGTTTTTCAAAATTGGCTTAGGAGATAGATCCATTGGTAGGAAGGATGGTGGAAGAATGGAATGTGTTCAGACATGTCTTAATCAAGGATTCTTTAAATCTAAGAGGAGAAAAGCATGAGTTAATGAATCCCCTGTGGGGGTTTTTATATCGTTGGAATGTGATACTCCATGGATTTTGTCTCAAATATTCAAAAGTGAGAGAGATGGTAATGGAAAGAAGTTTGAAAACTAAAAGAACCAACAAAAAACCAATATCTTCATGTGGCTTGTTTTAGGTAACAAAATTTTGACATGGGATTATTTTCAAAGAAAGTCCTATAAGACGCAAGCATTTTTCTATGGTGTAAGGAAAATGGAGAAAACATACATGATCTTTTCTTAGGTTTTCATTTTTCTAAGGTAGTGTAGGTCTCTGTACAATGCAATAAGAAATAAAACAAGTTGGTTTGGATCATTCATTAATAATGCCTTAGAAAGATGGAATGATTATAGTAAAGTGGTTGAATTTTCCTCTTCTAGCTATGGTCATGTGGGCCATCTAAGTGGCTAGAAACAAGGCTATTTTCCAGATGAAAAGTCTTAACCATTATAAATGCTTTATAGGAACATATTTTAACTTATGATGGGATATAAAGGCAATAATTAAGAAAATATAGAATATATTTGGTGAGATCATGATGGGCACCACATGCCTCTAAGGTTATTTTTATGGAGCTTCCAAGGGGAATCTAGGCCTATGTGGAGTAGGAAGATGATTTTACCTCTTCTATAATCATAAAATCTCCCTCCTTTGTGGGCTTGACAAGGAACAAACCCTTAGGTAGAGCTTAGGGTAGTTTACAACTTACTAGCATCATCAAAAGAAATGACCATGAAGGAAATATATATCCTTGGATAATCAAATTTGTTAGTAGAATGACGTAATATGAGTTTCAACACACAAAACCTGTTCCTCCAATATGTAGTGAAGATGTTAAATCAAGTCAATACTTCTTTCACTAAAATTTCCTTCACTCACATCTATTATTAAAACAACTTAGAAATTGATAATATTTCTAAGAGGGAATTTGAATCATTGATTAGAATGTTCTTGATGACTAAATCTAAAGTAGATGAGATACTCTCTCTCTCTCCCACTTGTAGATCTCATCTAGATAAAAGTTGATCCTCCTTCATGCTTGGTGTGGGATGTCTTGTCATTAATTTTTAGAAGTAGTATACATCTTTATAACACTTTCTCTATTCTTAGTCTAAATGTCATATGGGTAAATGCCCAGACTATTAACAAAACCTTTTTGGATTTAGCATTACTAAGTTTATTTGTTGGAGTCTAAGTCATTGCGTTCATCCCAATTAGTGATGAAATTTGAAATTAATTGAATTCAAAGGCTATATGATCAAATTCAGAACAAATTGTTCAAAATCGTGAGAGTTTTTTTTATTGCATCTTTTTAAAGGCTCTTCAACGTTTTTGTGTTTATCTATGCAATCCTCCAAATGGATGCCTCAAATATGTTCCCTCATGCGAACGGGCGCCTCAAATATATGCCCTTTGCGATGGTTGCAATGGATTTTATTAAAACAATTCCCAAGGTTTTGTATCTTACTAGAAAGGTTGTGCCTTTGCACATTCACTAATGAAGAGGTAATCGTCAAGTTGCCAAAGGGGTTATGAATTTCCTTCACTCATTGTAGGAATAATTGTGAAGGCCTGCATTTGACCTCATGTTTGTGCAACCTTCTATCTTTCCTTTCCCATCATAGGCCTTCTCTCTTCGATATGGTTCAAACACTATATTGTTAGAATTATTGTTTATATGTTTTAATATATTTAGCCTATATTATATTTACTATATAAGTTAATTTTTTTCACTTATATTACTAATATATAATAATATAAGTGTATAACTTGAGTCTAATGGTTAAAATTATGTGTTTCTTCCTAAAAAGTCACACCTTCAAATATAGAAGACATTAGAGTATGTAAAGCTTTGTAAACTATTTAGAACACCAATTTGATGGTTAGCTTGTTTGTGACCTCCTAAGAGAGTTCCACCTTTTCCATTAATGGTAAATTATGTGAGTGCATTACAAAACTTTTGCCTGTTCAAAAATTCACATGGTAGTATTTTTACATGACTATTTTAATAAAAATATATTATATTGACACATACTTATTTTTCACAATATTCTAACATGGTAATAAACATACTTATTTTTCATTTAAACAAGTTTATCCATTCAGGAATTTTTCTCCTAAATCTTGGCAAATCTATCTCCTTGTCTACTTTGCTATTTTTAGCTTGTTTTCCGTTAATATTATATTTAGATAATAAACATTAGTTTGAAATTTTATTAATGATTATCTCAACAGCAACTTCATTTTCGACTCCTTGCATGAGGGTATGTAAGCCTTTTTTTAGAAATCGTAATTCCTAATAAAAGTATTTGAAAAATATATGTTTTTTAAGAGAATTCCCATCGTTTTATTTCACATGTTACATGAAATGATCATTTTTGAGCAATCTATAAAAAGGTGAAACTTGTCAAAGCCAACCTTTTTAAATAGTATTTTTTTTTAATTGTTAAAATAAAAAGTGGACCTGTTGAAGGTGTACCTGCTTACTCACGCTTTGCAAAAGAAATTTGGAGGAGAAGAAAACGAGTATACCATTCATATATAAGTTTTTAGTTTTAATTTATAAATATAAGTATTTGTGGAAG
Source organism: Pinus taeda (assembly GCA_000404065.3). NCBI lineage: Eukaryota > Viridiplantae > Streptophyta > Pinopsida > Pinales > Pinaceae > Pinus > Pinus taeda. The sequence goes on from APFE031181629.1 coordinate 135,985, forward strand.
TACTTAAAATTGAATTTAAAATAATGAAATTTTAGAATCGATAATTTAAGTAAAATATTAATTTTTATGATTATTTATAAAATATATTATATAAAAGTTAAATATAATATAAACAATATATTAATTTAATGATGTAATTATTTTATGAATATAATGTAAATTTATAAAATAAAATTATAAATTATAGATAGGTATGCACTTTTTTAATATTATTTATTTATTTTTATGTTTTATAAAAAATAATATTATTAATTAAAAGAATAATAAATATAAATAGAATGAAAAAGTTATTAAAAATAAAATAAAATAATAAATAGATTGGTTATATATAAAATAAGAGTAAAACGTATCAAAATGTTTAGTTGGATGAAAAACTATTTTTAAAAATGAAGAAAAATAGAGTTTGATTAAACATTTAGGAATAAATGTAAAAAAATAATTACTTTAATTTTTAATTAATTTATTATTTCATTAAAAAATATTAAATAAGTCAATTTATTTTAATCTCAAATTTATATATTAAAAAAAATATATTACATCACACTAATATTTGTTTGATAAAATATCTGAATCATATATGTATTTATAATATTTTTTTTTGTGTAAATCAGACTAATTCTATTATAATACAAAAAGATTACAGAGAGTTACATCCGCCACCCTGAGTTGGCTACTTGAGCAGTTTAACATTCTGAGACTGAGACTGAGCCTGAGATAAAGAGGGACTATGAAACTGTCCACTGACCCCAGACTAGAACCATCAAAAACTGAACCTTCCACTCCCTGCCAAGGTGAGGGAGGAGTTTACAGACCCAAACATGACCGACATAGATAGACATTAAAGACGCAGACTTTAAAATCGACATACCAAGACCTGAGTGGTGCGACCCGACACCGAACATAAACTGACTCCCATTACTAACTATAGCCACTACAACGACATCCAAAAACTGAACCAAGAGAATCCATACCACCCCGAACGACCAAGCCGCGTGCCTAGGTGCATGGATTTGGTGGCTCCTCCACCGCTGGACTGATATATGTGCCTGGTTGCTCCTCCACCACTATGCATCCATAGGAGTCTGAGGCACTCGAGTCTGTGTATGGCGCGTCGTCCTTCGCAAGCTCGCTTGGTCCAGCTCTGTCCCCCGCCACCGCACCCGAGGCTTCCAAAGGCTGTAGTCGCTGACCCTGAACAGGCAAGGGTGGCCGTGGTGCTGTTGGGGCTTCTGGTCGGTCAGCATGATCACATTTTTCGATGCGCACTGAGACATAATAGACTGCATTGTCCAGCATACATGGGAGCCTGAAGCGGGTTGACGGATGCCCCCCGAACGGACACACCTCGGCTCTTCCCCTTCCTCTGCCTCTTCCGCGCCCTCTGCGAGCTCCTGGTGAGCTAATTTCCTCCGAGGATGCTGAGGAGCGTGGCGATGAGGCCCGCCCTCTGGCACCGCCTCTTGAGCCTCCCCGCCTGCAAGCGCCACGTTGCCTCTCACGCGGCATCCTGTGAACAACAAAGAACCAATTCTGCCCAGAGGTTGCGAATGATATGCGCCATTGAGGATACTAAACCCGTGCAACAGCTTGCACACCAAATGCAAAACAGGTAATGGAACACAAGTATTAATAGCCGTGCTTACCACCCAGGTCGAGAGCCGAGCCTGTTCAGGAGCTGCGCGGAGAGAACTGCTCCCTGAGGGCCGAACCAACCAAAACCAGGAATGACCAAGGCGCCAAAGGAGCAAATCTCGAATCGGGACACAAAGGAACTGAGACGCCGCGACACTCAGAGCTTCTGGAGGTTGAAGGCGCTCATAAACAATGCTGATACAGGACAGAATGACAAACCATGCGTCTAACCACAACACAGAGCCACTAATTCTCTGAGAATCCAGGCTTAAAACCAGGGCCTCCAGAGCCGAGGGCCGAGGTCTGTGCTTGGGCTCATGCACCCGCGGTGCAGACATCCACGAGGCGGGCACACCACTCACCAACGAGACCAGACAGAGCTTCCTGCAGACAGAGCTTCGCTCACCTCCCAACTGAACCCCGCTCATCGTCGATTTGAAGCAGCGAACCAATATACCTCTACAACCGGTAATTCTCCCTCCACCATTAATGTTGGCCGGACCGAGGGGAAGCCTTCTCGAGGCTTCAGCCCACTTGACTTGAGCTGGCGGCCACTTGTCATTTAATGAGGCCGCCTCCTCATTCAATGCATTACATAACACCCGCAGCCAGGGATATGTATTTATAATATTACAAATTACTTAAAATAAAATATTATTTTTATTCAACTTCTTTTTTTAAATTTCTATTATTTTAAATTATTCACATGGTATGTTTCTACCTTCTTTAACCTATCTACTTCATTCACATGATTTGTTGCAAAAGCCCAATATTAATTATTTAATTTTTTATTTAAAAAAAAAAAAAAAATCATAAAAGAAACAATTTGGCATTTACTAAGTATAACAACTTTATTATATTTTAAAACCATTTTATCAAATGGTCACTTATATAAACAATTTGTCATAGATTAAGTTAATAATTTTAGTGTATATTTTAAAAATATTCGCATGAATTAATTTAAAAAAAAACATGCATTTATAAGGAAAGATTATAGGATTATTTTGGATTGTATTAATTATTAAGCATTTACCTCAATTAATTTATAAAAGTTCATATATTTAATAAAGATTAAAATCATTACAATTGTATTAATTTATTAGTATTTACATGAATTAATTTATATTTTTAAGTTCAAAGAAAAAATGTGGTGTGAGAAAGATTTAGCAACTAAACGAAAATTAAGATATTATAATGAGGTCATCAACCTCACCCTAGAAGATCAAAAGTATCTCTCTGTTTTAACTAGCTTAAAGAAGAAAATTAATATAGTCAAGATTAGAATGAACTCTCATGAGCTCCATAGTGAAACGGGTGGTTGGGCAGTTCCTAAAACACTATGGATGGAAAGGTTCTGCCATCTCTGTGAGAATATGAACATCGAGGATGAAAATCACTTCCTCTTAGAGTACCCCGCTTACAACCACATTAGATCTCAGTTTCAAAATCTTTGTTGCAATACTGACCTTCCTAGCCTTTTAGGTTGTCAAAATTACAGTGAGCTCGGGAGGCTTCTCTCCAAACTTTTTGAACATAGGAATAAAATCTTAAATCAAATTAAATAATTCATTTCTTTAGGTCCGATAGACCAGAGTTTGGTCTCAGTGGATGTTAACCACCACCACCATCATCATCATATTTTTTTTTTTATATAAAATAAAAGATTATGAAAATATTTTTATTGTATTAATTAAATAAATTAAAATAAAATAAAAATTGAATTAATATAATTTAGTTAAAGACGGAATTAATTATCTAATAAAAAATAATTAAAACATAAATAAATTATTTAAATTTAACTTTTTATTTTTTATATTCATTTAACTTACTTTTTAATCAATTTATCTATATAATTTCATTAATTATATTTGAAAATATTTTTTATTTTTAATTAAAATTACTTTTTTAATAATATAGATTTATAGATATAATATATTTGGACATAATGTGATCCAACTTTATATCAATATACTTATTATTAATAACATCTTCATTTAATTGAAAACATGGAAAATTTATCTTCTTATTTATATTTATATTTTTTAAATATGTCTATTACTTAGATCATAGCGGGAGCTCACATATTATATTAATAATGGTTTTATTTGTTTATACTTAGATCATAGTGAGAGCTCACATATCATATTAATAATTGTTTTATTTGTTCTTATTTGTAAAATAAAAACACTTCATATAGACTTATAATAATAATTGTTTCATTGGTTTCTTATTTATAAAATAAAAACACTTCATATAAACATATAATTATCATTATGCTTTATATATATATATATCATTGTATGCTTTACGATTATATTTTTAATTGGTTGTAGTTTAATATACCAAATTTTATACCATACTATTGTTATAACTATCAATTTCTTGTTGGCTTGCTCTTCTATATTGCAGCGCCTTCTCCAGTTTCGGGAGCTGTCTTCCATCTGAGTGCATTGGGATCCTCTCTTTTCGTTCATTTTGGTTTCGTTTTGTCATCAACTCCATTCAGCAGTACATTATAGCAAAAATGTTGATATATGTTTTGATGCTGTCAGGTTTGAAATCATATGTTTCTGTTTGGTGCTCAGTGTTCTCATTTTATGTCTTTCAACTATATGTAAAATATGTTTCTTAGCTGTCCTATGAGTCTGGTCACCATTGATATGGGAACCAAATCTTTTATCTGTTATCTACATACCATGATGTATATATTGCCTCAATATAATATATTGCTTTTCTTTCTGAAAAAAACTATCAACTTCTAATTTGCTATATCTTAATTTATTTTTTTATATTATATTTTTTTAAATAATTTTAAAATTATCAACGAAGATTTTGAATAAAAAAAAGTAAATATAAAAAAATTAAACCCTAACTTAGGCACTGATCTCGTTAAATACAAATATGGCAAGGAATACTTTGTACCATAAAAAAAAAAATTGTTGCTTCGTAGGGGGCACAATACCTTTTGATAAAGAGTATACTCTCCTTATGACTCAAGGCAAAGAAAAATGAAAAAAGATCCTATCATATCAGGGTTGAAAATTGATTACCACCGACTAAACATTTTTTACATGTCCTTCATCCACCTGCCTAAAGTCTAATCAGATCCTAAAAGGCCCCCAATGGACGCTGACCCGACAACATTTCAATATAGGACAATGGAGCTCCCGAGGAAAAACACTTAAAAACACTAGTTGAATAATGGTTCCACAGTTTGATTGATTTCTCAGTTTTCGATGCACAGTTTGCAACAAAACCTAAGTCCGAAGGGAGGGATTAAGACACACTATTTAAAAAACAAAAATACTTAACAAAGGGAATCCTAAACAGAAGAATGATAATAATGTCTAATGGTTTATATTAATCGAAATGATAATAATATCTAATCGTTTATTTTAATTAAAAGTGCAAGCTCAATGGTTGAAAGCGATCAAATATTTGCTGACCATGAATATAGTGTAATAAACAATTGCAATATTCTAGAATTAAAAGTAAGAAATTGGCATCATGGAAGTGAGTACAGAGTGCTGGAGTATCTTTCAATCACAGAGATGTAGCCGTGCACAGCTGTCTGCAAGATCCTATCCTCAGTGTAATGCACCATCCTCTTTGTTCGCCTTAAGAACCTACTGATAAGCTTGCATGGAGATTTGAAGGACTGCAAAGAATCCTTGACTTGCTGACCCATATGCTGATTTCCTCTCAGGTATGCTCCAGGTTGTTTTGTATATTAGTCAGAAAGCAGTTGTTTATTGGTATCAGAAGTTCAATGCCTGAGTTGGCTTTGATAGCAATGGATGAAGGTTGGAAACCATACTTTGTCTTGATGGTAGTATAATGTGTGGAACTTGTTTATGTTTGTTGTAGAACTTGATCGGGGCAATGACTGGGTTGTTTACAGTTGATTGAGGACTGCGCCAGTCAGAAGATGCTCACACCAAAGCAAACCAAAATGCTGGTTTATCCTGTTATAATACTGTCAGGTATAGTAAGAATGATGCAGGTTGCTTACCTTACTTATGGACTTAACTAGTTTCGTTTGAAACCCACTTGCCAGTGCACCCTGTGTTATGATGTTATCAATATCACTGAAATAGAAATTGGTAGTGATATTGGAAATTGCGCTTGTGGATTTGGCCCATTGCTTTTAGCATAGCATTTTATCTCCATTCCATAGCCCTGTGAACATCATTGCTTCAACCCAAGACATCAGAGAAGTAATTTTTCTTTTGAAGTTGCTTCTTGAAAGCACTAGATGATATCGGATTCATTTAACTTACATGCTAGGTCTGATGGGGGTCTATTCCACCAAAATTCACCCGAGACACTCTCTCAGGTGGATCAGACCCCGACCAGAATGGAACCCAGGCAAACCGCTTATTCCTCTGGCAACCTCACCAGTGAAGCACGGCCTCATTCGCAATGGAAGTAATCGTTTAAGGTCAACACTTCGATCCTGGTTAACCCATATCTAATGAAGAAGGTTGCTTTTAAGGTCAATACTTTGAGAAGGCGTTGATAGGAAGTCTTACTTGATTCAGGTTCTGAAATGAAAGCTTATTTGATTCTGTTCTTTAGACGTCCTTTCAAGACCAGGGTCAAATAAGACTTCCCTTCAAGCCCTTACTTCTCGAAGTGTTGAGCTTACAATAAACCTTTACAGAAAATCACAATGAGATGCAGAAGCATAGATTAGGACATTTTGTATCTTTATTTAAAGGGCAGCTTACAGTAATTTTTGTTTCTCAGTACTTGGATGTCTTCCATTGTAAAACAGCCTTTTCCTATTGGATTGTCCACTGCATTGGTTTTGATGATTTTGAGAGTAATTTCAGCTTTTCATGAGCTGTGCACATACATTGTCATATGATAATCTATCGGATCAACCCTGCTGAACTTGCCTTATAGGAGACCTAAAAATCTACATATATTTTTGTCGAAAAGTTTGAAGATCATCTGTGACATTTATGAACTATTGTGAGGACAAAATAGTAAGACAAACCCTTAAAAGTAATTGAGGCCCTCCTCTGTGCATTGAGGCATATCACGCACAGGGCACATGTATTGCAATCCCTAGAAAGAAAATCGTGTTAAGTTAATCTCTCTAGTTGATTTCTCCTGGGAATCAGATTATCTAACCGATGAGGTCTATAATATTAGGGACTGAACTCTCCACCAGTGGATTCTATGCTCACTGCCAAGTGCCAACCTCTAGCTCAATTGTGCTTTATTTGATTTCATGTTGGGTAACGAGACATCCTGGCACCCGCTTTAAGCCTTTCCAAATTACCGAGTTCAGCAACGAATTTGTTATCCAGAGAAGTGCTTTTTTGAAATATTCTGTACTTAGTTTAACATCTGGTGTGTTATGCCTAATTTTGTTCATAGCAATCAGTATATTAGAACTTAGAACTCAGTACATGGGACTAAATTGTAATAGAAATATAACTCATGAGTCCGTAGATTTGCAAATCTTCTGCATATTGGACATTATAAAGTCTCGGCTATCTCTTTATTTGATGTGTCCTGAGGTGTCCTCGAGGCCAGGGCTTTCTGGAATGCGGGCTTAAACATGCGATTAGTTACTATTTTATATATATATGTATTTTATATATATTGTTTTACTTAATACAATGATTGTTTTATCATTGTATTTTTGGGTCTCGAATATGTTCCAAAATTGTTTTTGTTCGGTGAAGAGCTTGTTTTTGTTCAGTAAAGAGTTCATCTTCTTAGGATATAAGGAAACAGGGTAACGGCCCAAGATCTAAAGGCATCTAACAGGAGTGAAAACCTGCCTCTTTATGAACTACCAACAGGGAATTCCAGGTGGCATGGTTTTCCTTGAGTAACAATGATGAATTAGCGTGCATTCTCAGATAGCAGCCAATAATAACTGTCCCCCTGTGAATTTGACAACCGAATTATGATAGGTTTTCCCACTGTAATTTTCTTTTTATCATTGTGTGGGTTGGCATTTTTTCTTGTCCTTGATGAATTTGATAAGCCTCCTAGAGTGACACAAATGTTTTTTCTCTTCTCATTTATTGTCAGCAGCGACACTTGATGATCGTCTTTCTTAGGTTTTCTGTCACACCAAAACCCACAGGGTAGTAAATTTCAAACCATTATCATTACCTTTTCAAGTGGTCCCAAGGTGGATCCCAGAGTAGCGGTTAGTCCACGTGATCGATTTGTTAGGATATTCCGACACATAGGAAATAGTTAAGTATAACTTGGTCTAGTGTAGAGTTAGGCAAAGTGTGTTTCTTTACTATGTACTTTTGTAACTTACAATCCGACGGTCACGATATGTAGTGATCCGACGGTTCATTCTCTCCTCCGGTATTACCGACACTTGATCTGTGGCTTAACACCCGATTGGTCCATGATCTCTATTTAAAGAGCATGGAGGGTCATTTGTAGGGTAACCGTTCATGAGAGAAGCTAATGTAAATTTTCATTCTTTTATTAATAAATTGTCTGAAGTGGCCGCGTTGGCTTAGGCAGTGGACTGTTTCTCTCTTTGGGGGTTTTAACCACGTCAAGAACACTGGTGTATTGATTTGTGATCTGTTTGTGAACGGTGTCTTCTAGTGTTTTGTCTGAAGAACTTACCCTATAAATTCCTACACGATTCCCAATAAAATAAATATGAAAATCCAAGACATCTTAACTCATTTATTTCTCTATCTCATAAAGACTGTGCGAGGTCCTTTCAAATATAGAAAATTGACTTCTCAAAATTACAGCAAAGTAGTCTGAGTGATTCATTCGTGGTGATGGATTTAGTCTGAGTGATTCATCCGTGGTGATGGATTTAGAAAATTTGTCAGTAAATCAGTGATAAACAAAATAAATATGTGATGTGAAATTTATGTTCTCCTTCTTGGTATGGACGAAGTTTTACTGACCTGTTATTGAAATACTCCGAACACAACTTTGATGTTTATGATTTTGAATTTATTTATCTAAAAACAGTATAGATGTATTTTAATTTTAAATTTATTAACTATTCAGAGTTTGGAAAAAAAAATCTGAGATGTAAATGTCTGGGTGTTGATTAAGATAAAGATAAATTTATATTGGTTTATTTTTATTTTTTTATAAATTATTATGATCGATTTCTTTTTATATTTTAACATTAAATATATTAATTTTTCTTTTCTTTTAATTTATTACATTACACACTTCATCCATTCTGAACTCTACAAAGTACTTTGTGTCTCTTGATGCAGATATGGATTTGCATAGAAAGCTCTGTACAAAAATATTCTTTAAATGATGTGAGCTCCAGACCAATTGTAAAGTCCATGTGATAAATCATAAATGCTTCTTTAGGGCTGCTAATTTCTCATACATCTGCACAGATCAATTGTAAAGTCCATTTGATAAATCATAAATTATTCTTTATGGCTGCTAATTCCTTGTACATCTGCACTTTGTGTTTCATCGTGCCATAAGGTTAATACTGTCCCCATAATGTTCCCACACTTCTATACAAGCGCAGAGTGGGACTGATCAAAGCTGGGACTGATCTTTGATGATTGGCACTTGAAGAAGGGGCCAGTGATCATGCAACAGTGTAAGAATGCTTATTAGCTTCATTGATTATGTTTTCTTCCACCCTGTATCTGACCTGTAAGTAAATGTTTGAGAATAAATTCCTGTTGAAATATCACAATAACAGAGCTGACAGAAAAATATCACTGCTTCGGAGCTACACATTTAGAGTAAGGATGCCTTGAATTAGTACAAGTCCCCTGTCATTCTAAATCTTTAGTATTCAAAGTCCACCGGGCTGTGGTCTAGTGGAAGTTAGAGTACTCACCACGGTGATGACACAAGTTCGAAACCTGGTGGGTGTGCTCTCCATGATAATTCATTTGACCAGTCATTTCGAGGTGTGAAGTCATGTAAGGTGGAAAACATTAAAAAACACTTGTTCTGTGCTAATGTGAAAGTGCTTTTATTAGTGGACCCTATGTTAATTTGGTCATTGTGGATGAGGCTAAGAGAAAGTCCTTTCGAGGTGTGAAGTCATGTTAAGATGGAAAACATTGAAAAACACTTGTTCTGTGATGAGAAAGTGTTTTTGGTAGTGTACCCTATGTTAATTTGGTCATTGTGGATAAGGCTAAGTGAAATTTTTGGATGATTTTGATAGAATAGATATTTTTTCCTCAGTACATTGCAATCGCAGGTCATTTAAGATGGAAAATACTTAAAAAAACATTAATTTTGTGTTAATGCAAAAATGTTTTTAATAGTGAGCCCCGCACTAATGTGGTCCTGAAACTAAATACAAATCCTGACTGAGTTTGATGGAATAGATACCTTTAAATTGCTGAATCATAACCACAGGTCATCTGTTTGTGAAGTTGTGAAGTTGATATTGTAAGATGTCCTATACCCTTTTCAATGAAAATGAGTTTTACCTAACCAAAAAAATTAATAAACACGTGTTATAATAAAAATGGGTTTACCTAACCAAAAAAATTACTAAACACGCATTCATAATACTGAAAGTTTTTTTTAACGTGTATCAACTTATTTAATGTGCCGCAAAGGCACACATTTCCGGGTGCATTCACCTCATAAGGCCACATCCCTTGGGAATACCTACAACACAAGCATTACATCCATGAAGTTTTTGCCTTGATTATTTTTTACCATGTCCAGAACCCTAACATGGTTATTTTGTAAACATGATAAAGGCATTTCTCTAGAGAATGAAAAGTAAGAAGATCTGCTCTGTTTTTATTATTTTCGGATTGTTCTCTGCTGCATGTGTTTTTCTGCATTATTGAACAAAAGTGCTTCCAATATTCTCATCATTTGGTCTTAGAGCAGTTTCTCATGACTTCCATAATGGGGTCTTTTTCCCAAATTTTTACAAGGAATCCGCTCCCTTCTACTTAAGGCTTCAGCAGCCACCACAAGGGATCTATCCTTTCTTCCTTAGCTATCTTTGTATCTAGTTCTTAATGTTGCTGTTCATTAAATATTCATCATCAACATCAGTATCGTTATGGGTTCATTGGAGACTGCAATCCCACCCCAGGTGCTTTGACTTTGTTTGGCATGCCATTTGTTAGGGTTTCTGCTCCCAGCCATGCAGTGTTTCCTGATTTATTTTGGGTTCCTTTGTGGACACTGCCTCCACCCTAGGCAATGCTTTCTCTTACAACACTATTTTGTCTTGGCTTCAGCGCCCACCCAACATCTATGACCTTCAAATTCTGATGGAGACAATGCCTCCTCACCATAATTTTCCTGTATTGAATCCAACACAAAAACTAGCAGTTTAGCAAAGGAGATCACTCTTGCCTTCAAGGAGATTGTATACCTACAACCCACGGCTCCCTCCTCTCACTTCCAGTTGAAAACTCAATTTTCTTTGCTTAAGTATGGAGGTCAGATGTAGGGAGAACTGCTGGATTCCTGGATACGTAGTCTCAGTACATAATATAAGACCTGTCTAGATTTGTCTGATACTCTAGATTGCAAATTGCTAGCCTCTAATTGGAAGGCATGGCCCAGACCTGGTGGGTATCCAATCCACCTCTCTAATAGATCTACATAAATCTGAATTTAGAACAATGTAGTAGTTCCATCTCCAGGTCCAGTACTATGTGCCATGTACATTGCTAGCCTCTAACTGGAAGGCATGGCCCAGACCTGGTGGGGTACCCAATCCACCTCTCTAGAGATCTACATCAAGCTGAATTTAGAACAATTTAGTAGTTCCATTTCCAGGTCGAGTACTATGTGGGAAAAAATTGCTAGCCTCCAACTGGAAGGCATGGCCCAGACGTGGCGGGGTACCAATCCACATCTCTAGAGATCTATATCAAGCTGAATTTAGAACAATTTAGTAGTTCCATCTCCAGGTCGAGTGTTATGGGGGACGAAATGTATCAGGCTCTTTGTCGGTCTTTTTTTCGGCTATGTATAGAAGTTGATGTGTAGCTGGTTATAGATTTGCCAAACCCCAGGGCAGTCTCTGTTGACATTATTACCAAACTCCAAATCCAACTTTAAATCCACTGAGTTTGAAAAGATATTTAGTTAAAATTTAATTCTTGAGTTTGAAAAGATATTTATTTAAAATTTAATTCTTGTGTATTGACAATTTTTCAACATGACGTTGATTATTTGACAGTCATACCCTAGACCATGCCTTCATTCATGCAGTAGCTACCAACTTAAGTTGGAAAAGGGCCTTTGCTCCCCTGCCACTAGTCTTGCTCTCATACTCTCACCGATCCCTTCCGCTAGGTCAAATCCCTCCTCCGATCATTATTGTCGTTTTCAGAAAACCCAAATACTTCCTGCAAATTGTAAGGCGCTTCAATGCCAGGCCACCACTAAAGCATTACACACCAATTTCGGTTCTCCTTTCGCACAGCCTTTCAACTCAGACTCTTGTATGGATTTCGAGGTCATCTCACTTTCAAACCCATCATATCTGACCCCACCTTGCTTTTAATGACCAAAGGATATTCTCCACGTCCTCCTGACATTCTGTTTATTCACAACTGCCATGTTAGATATCAACAAACAACTACGATTCATGACGATGGTAGTCAGAAAAGCCTCCTTTTCTCGTCACTTTGTTTGCATAATATTTTCTACCATTCTCTATCTCTTCCTTTATCAATCTTTGTCTATCTCTTTCTCAATTTTTTATCCTGTCTTGTTTTTTATACCATTCTGTGGATCTTTCACTTATTTTTTTATCATATCTATTATATACTATGTTAATTATATCCCATAAACAAAATAAGAAACAAATGAACCAATTATTATGGACAATGTTTAATATTTACTTCTAAACCAAAAGTAAATTTCACTATTAACCCTTTGCAGGATACTGTTGATTATGATGATTCCGCACTTGATTTTTCTGATCTGATCTAAGTATCCTTATCAACACCAACATAATGCTTTCTATGATGCTCGTTGCAATATTCAAAAACCTATTTCCTCACGTCTGGTATCCCTTATCAACACTAACATAATGCTTTCAACAGTGCTCGTTGCAACAATTACCTGTGTCTGAAAGCCCCCAATCTAAAAATGGAGTAAATTGAGTAAGAAAATAATAGAATTTTTTGGTTAGATTTTGATAAAATTTGGTAAATTATTTTGAAAATCTTAAATACGGTTGTCAAAGTTTAAGATTTTGGGTGTTCTAAAATTTATTGAAAATTTTAAGTGTTCTGGAATTTTTTATGGTGTTGAATTTATTTTCACCATAGAAATAAGATTCAATTACTCTTAACATTAAAAAAACACCAAATTTCTAATTGTCAGATTTCCATTAATAAAACATAAATAAGACTAGTTGCAAATGAATTCCAAACACCAAAACTCTAAAAACTAAAATTAAAATAACTTACTTTCATGTTACTTATATATCCTCCGCTATCTAAATAAATGACTCCAAACCTCCCCTACGGGGATAAATGACTCCAAAAATTTCAACGCGGCTTGAGCTAGTTGCAAATCGACTCCAAACCTTTAAAAAAATGGTCAAACCTATTACCTCACGTATTTTGCAGGCCTTAGCCCAACTCCGTTCGGGAACTGTTGTGTCCGGTCCCATCAATAAATATCGGCAATCCCCCCCTGCATAGCCCTTTAATGCCCTCATTGCCACGGCCCACCACTCGGCACTTCCTTATTCAAACACCCTATCCACCCTTTCATGCTCCCATAATTTGTACCGGCAACATCACTCCACAGACCCTGCCTGCGACTCACTCTGAGTATGTGCCACTGCATTGGCGCTCCTCACCCATGACCAACGTTGACCCTATCTCTACTCACACACCCCTCCCATCATCACCGGCATCTCCGTCATCGCCATTTTCCTTACCAATGCAGGGAATCCTTCTCCAGTTCCGACCCCAAATAGATTTTTGCCTCTATCTGCCGATGTCTGTTCAATGTCTGCTCACCTGGTGGAACACCTTCAACAATGTCGGCTATAGGACCATGTGTGCATGCACCGTTGCGTGTGCTTCCACCTCAGCACGCAGCCGCTAACGGTTTTTCGACATATTATAATCCATGGCAGTCCGCTCAAAATACGGGCTCATCTCTGCCGCAATGTGTAAACCAACATAGAAGACTACGCATAGGCTTTACTGGTTTTGGTTTTACTCAGCCCTTACCTGGTCCTCGGTGATGGTATTATCATACCTGTAATCTCAGTTATCTCATCAGTATTTGGATTCCAACTAAACTCTCCACATCTCCATGATCGTGAGGTGGTCTTTCTTGCTTGCCTTATATCGATTGACCTTTTTTCTCCTCAGTGTTTTGGGCCTCCTCGGGTAGCCTTTATTTCCCCTCCCCATTGTGATGGCTCAGCTCTTAGGCATCAGCGCATTTGGCATATATAATGTTGTTCATTGGAATCCTGATCTTTCACCAGTCCTCTTAGCCTCTGTTATGAGGTTACGACAAGGAAGCTCAACTCCTCTCGCGTTGTCTGACATCTCTATGGTTTATTTGCTGTGGATCCTTGGACCACGCTTTGCCCTTTTGCGGGTACGTTATCTAATCCATTCTACATTGGTCACAAGGATTCCTGCTATAATTTTCGCATTTTATCACCACTCTTCCTGCTCTTCCTCAAACTACAAGCAGCAGAAGCATGATTTTCTTGCACCGTGGCTACACCTCTATTGCTCCAGAAAAGGCAAAGGTTTATTCTTGGTGCATTGTTCCCATGTATATTTCAAGTGATCATCTGCCCCAGCCAACAGTTGTTTCACGCGGCCAGATTTTCTTCAGCTCACACTTGCTGTATTGACATGCGGTCTCGTTTCTGCTTTTCGGCAAACAGATTGGTTCTCCAGACTTTCTCTTCTCAGACTACACCTCCCAGGTCCAGTTCTACCTAAAGGCTGATATCACACACTACCTAAACCGGGAGCACAGAGGGGATGTTTTCCACATAAACTGGGAGATCTGACGTGCCGCAAAGGCTTGCGTCTTGAGGCTGGCTCATTCCCGTAAGGGGCGTTCCTTCTGTATATCTACAGCACTGTTTTCTAAGTTTAATTAATAGATAGCATAACTAAATACATGCACATTGAGCGTTATCTCCATACAGTTTTTGTTTTGGTTATTGATATTTAAAGCAATGTTTTCTAAGTCTAATTAAGAGATAGCATAACTAAATACATGCACATTGGGCGTTATCTCCATGCAGCTTTTGTCTTGGTTATTTTTTACTATGTCCAGAACCCTAAGATGGTTGCTTCGTAAACACTTATAAAGGCACCTGCCTGGAGAATGAAAAGTAAACTGATCTGTTCTAGTTTTATTATATATAGGTTTGTTCTCTACAACATTGTATTTTTTTTGTATTATTCAACAGAACACTTCCACTGTTCTCATCAAAATTGAAAATATTGCATCTCTGCTGCTTAGAAATACAACATGTAAATGCTTTGGACCCTTGATCGGAGCCTTAGAAATACAACACATTCAAGCTTTCAGCATTCGATATTGCATTGCCTGGTCCATGGACACAGCACCTAACATAGAAAAGGGGTGCAACACTCACAAGATGTGTAAAACTCGTTTTCCTTTGCTGCTTATCTTCTCGCCTGTTTCTTAAAATATGATTTCATTTGGAATGAAGGATCTTAGGAGACATAATCTGAGAAGTCTGAAAATGGATTAGCTTACTATTCAAAACTCAGTTGTAGAATTGTCTCAGACAGCAAATGAGGGATGGTGTGCTCATGTTGTTTTGTTGGCAGGTTGCATGTTGAAGTAATGCAGTTTAGCGCTCCCTTTTAATTGGATGGGGACTATGGACGCTGCTGTAGAGCAATTCTTGTCAGCTGCTAATGATGCTAAGGTATCAACAAGTTTGACCAAAAAAGTGATTACAATGCATTCTTGCTCATGCGCAGTTAGTATCTAAAAAGTAGCAATAGAAATTGGAGGTTGAATTGGAAAGGATTTAGTGAATTTGATTTGCTGCGTGGAAGAATTTTCATCCTGGTATTTATGGCTGTTTTAATGGTGTGAGGCACAAATAACCACTAAGCACTCAGGAGTAAGTAGTTGCACTAAGCACCTCTCTCTTCCGTCTCATGAACTCTTTTTTTGTTTGTCATTATTAAAATCTCTCTTTCGTTTCCTAAGATGTGTTTTGTAACTTTTAAAAAATGTATTATTTATTGGTGCTCTTTGTTTTTGAGTTTGGTTGCGTGTTACTGTTCTTTAATTCCTATTCTTTTTACCAAGCAGAGAGAGACACCGGTCTATTCTTTCTTTGTAGTCATTGTGCTTTAGCCCGTCTATATCCCCATCTTTTAACAAATAGTTAACTGTAAAGTATTGGTTCACATTTGATTTTTAAGGTTTAGTTGTTCCAAGTATTGTGATGTGTACAAGTGTATTCAGACCATTTCCAAGGGCATTACCAAATGGCAAACTGTGAAATTAATTCACCAGTTCAATGGTGTTCCAATTCTCAGGGTGGTCAGGCCATAAATTGTAAATCCAGCCAGCACAACGATGCATGTCCGTAATGCAGGAAGGATTCAAGCTGAACTTGAAGTGAATTGAATTGTAACCGTTGGATATGAAATCCAAGAATTTATATAGTTGGCAGCACTGCTAAGTGTTGGTTGATAGACATCCATAGCAAGGCATTCATGTATATCAAGACTAAACGAAAAATTACTTCTTATTTTTTGGGTTTTTAATTAAAATTCAACAACAAGTTCAGAGAGAGATATTTTTTACTTACAGATAAATCCTTACCATGTGCAGCTACATGGAGAAATGTGCAGACAACTTGCTAGGCTTGTGATTAAAATGATGAAAATATTTCCTGCAATGGAAGCAGCACGTCCAAGGCGTAAGTCAGGTATTCAGGCGTTATGTGCCTTTCATTTAGCACTTGAAAAGGCCAAATCGCTTCTTCGACACTGTGCAGACTGCAGCAAACTGTACTTGGTATGTAATTTTATTCTATGATTCCCTAATTGAGGAAACACTGCAAACTCAAAATTGGCAACAATAGATGTCTAATTCCCCTGTAAACCAAGGCAGAAAGTTGACAATTTATTTGCTTTTCACGAAGAATTTTTACATTGCCCAATTGAAAAGCTTCCTAGTGAATTCTGTTCGCCTTAAACTTTTTTGGTTTTTCTTTTCCTTGAGAAAAAGCCAAGATACTAAATTTCATATGATGTGTGTGAATCAGACATTTCTGTTATCAAATATTAAATGTGTGAGGTCTATGGGTGTTTCATAAGCTAATTGAATGGTACATTGGTAAGACATAAATATGCCTTACATTGTGTGATTCATGGCCAGGCAATTACAGGAGATGCACTATTGATAAAATTTGAAAGGGTCAAGGACGACTTGTTTCAAAGTTTACAGCGTCTTGAAGTTCTTGTGCCAGATTCCTTAGCCTGGCAGGTATGTAGCTATATATTTGCAAAAATGAAAAAGCAAAAAAAAAAAAAAAAAAAAAAAAACAAAAAAACATACAAATAACCAGAACAGTGGAGGTGAAAATTAAGTTTAAACTCAAATTAGAATAGAAAACGAAACGATGTATGGAAAAACAACAATGCCTGAATACTAAATAGTGATCAACAAACAGAAAAGGAGTATAGCTTAAGTTGTACTGTTGCACTTCAGACAGACGACTAGATGAAGTGCAACAGTACAACTTAAGCTATACTCCTTTTCTGTCTGTTGATCACTATTTAGTATTCAGGCATTGTTGTTTTTCCATACATCGTTTCGTTTTCTATTCTAATTTGAGTTTAAACTTAATTTTCACCTCCACTGTTCTGGTTATTTGTATGTTTTTTGGTTTTTTTTTTTTTTTTTTTTTTGCTTTTTCATTTTTGCACAACTGCAAAAAAGGAAATACTCATAGTAGCATCATATCATGTCATTATTAAACTCTAGCAAAGGTCATATGTCTTGTGCAGATTGCTGAAATTTTCAAGGAGCTCGAGAAAACAACATTTGAACTTGAGCCAACAGAAAAAGAAATTGGTGATAGAGTTATTACATTGCTGAGGCAAAACAAGGATCCCAGTGGTTTAAATGACATATCAGAACTAGAAACTTTTCATCATGCAGCTATGAGGTTGGGCATAGTATCTTCAAGAGCTGTGTCGATTGAAAAAAGAGGTCTAAAGAAGCAGCTTGATAAATCCCGCTGTGAGGAAGACAAAAGGAAGGAGTCTATCATTTTTTATCTCCTGCATCTGCTCAGAAAATATAGCAAGCTATTTAGAAATGCATCTTGGGATAATCTTGATCCTCTGAGCTTAGATACATGTTCTCCATCAGTGAGAAATTCTGTAGAGGAAGCTAACATGAATGGAAGAAAGAGTGATCAGCATGAATCCAAACCTCATTCATTGGACTTGGAAACCAAGAAAACTTCTGGAAATTCAATAGGCATGCTGCCAGGACTTCCTGAAGAATTCAGATGCCCAATTTCCTTGAAATTAATGTCTGACCCTGTGATTATTTCCTCTGGACAAACGTATGAACGCGTCTGCATAGAGAAGTGGTTCAGTGAAGGTCATGATATGTGCCCGAAAACTCAGCAAAAGTTATCATATTTAGGTGTAACTCCCAACTATTGTGTCAAAGGCCTGATTGCCAGTTGGTGTGAGAAACATGGAATCAAAGTTCCAGAACCACCTTCTTCACCTCCTTCGCCACAGATATACTGGAGATGGGATCGATCAGGTTCTATTAAATGTATTGATGATAATCGGCTGAAAAGAGTCAAGGTAGAACCATTGGAAGATCCCCAGGATGCATCCTTCGATGAGGGGGATATGGACAGAAAATTGACTCCCACACTTGGGAATAACAACTTTTTGGAATTGCCAATCGTGCACCTAAATAGGGAATCAGTTCAAACCAGTGATTTAGATCCTTCTCTGCCCCTTGATATAGTGAACGCAGAAAAAGTAGAAGATGGTAGTACAAAGTATGAAAGGTTGCTTGGAAACCTGAATAGACCATGTCTGCAACTGCAGTGTGCAGCTGCAGAGGAGGTGAGGATCTTGTCTAAGGATGACAATGAGGCTCGCTCATATATGGGTGCCAATCATTTCATCCCTGCTCTTGTGAGTTTCTTGCAGTCTGCAATAGATGCATCAGATATTAAGGCACAAGAAACTGGAGCTTTAGCACTATTTAACATTGCTGTTAACAATAATAGGTAGGCGATTACAATTATACAGATGATAGCATTTTTTTCTGACGTTTTGAGCTGGAAACTTGTGCAATCTTTTATTTGCATTTCTAATATATTTGACTGAGAGTATTCCTGAATTGTATTTTGTAGGAACAAGGCATCAATGTTATCTTCAGGGATCCTACCGCTGTTGTTGGTTCTTCTTGATTCAGAAAGAGCTGGAGCAGCAGTAGCGGTTTTGCTGGTGCTATCAAGTTGTGATGACAATAAAGTTAGCATTGGTTCATCAGGGGCAATTCCACGTCTCATTGAACTTCTAGATTCAGATTCTTACCAGTGTAGACAGGATGCCTTAAATACCTTATATAATTTGTCGACATATATTGGCAATAAGTCCAGAATGGTGCGTGCTGGAGCTGTTTGGAAAATTGTTCATCTTCTCGGTGCTTGTGAAGTTGATTGTACAGAAATATGTATTTGCATTCTTTATAACCTAGTAACTGTTGAAGAAGGAAGGGAAGCAATTGCTGAAACGGACGGTTGCATTGTGGCCATTGCAGAGCTACTTGAAACAGGCACCCCTAAACAACAAGAACAAGCTGCAGCTACTCTTTTATTGTTATGCACAAATAACACTCACCACTGTCAACTGGTTTTACAAGAAGGTGTGATTCCCTCCTTAGTAACTCTTTCTGTGAATGGAAGTTCATGGGGAAGGGACAAAGCACAGAAGTTGTTACAGCACTTCAGAGAGCAACGGCAAAGGGATGCTTCATGGCTATCTACTTCTCCCAAGGTAACTATATGTAATACAGAGGCAACATCGATGAACCCAGAAAACTTGTCCAAAGGAGGAAAAAGAAGATTGGTTAAGACAACCTCCAGAAAGATTGGCAGAACTCTAAGCTATATCTGGAAGTCCAAGTCATTTGTTCTGTACCAGTGTTAGTTGTTAGCATGTAAATCACCTGTCTATCTTTCAGTAAGGTTCGTAAATGGTGGTGCAGAACTTGCAGGCCACGGTGAGATCGTGGGTGCCTAAATTCAAGCCCGGAGCTTGTTCAACTCGAAATTTAAAAAATCCATTTTGTCTGTCTGGAGGGAAGCTATTTACATCGTTGTAGGGTATAGCCTAAATATGCCCTCCATTGGATTGTGTTGAAGTGAGCCCACTTCTTGCTTGGACTAGAAGTAGACCAGGAATCATCATACAGCTCGATGACTTGGAATTCTTGTATAAATATTTCGATGAAAATTATAAAAAAACAAATACCGAAATCAGTGGCTCTGGCGGATTATCGTGACAAAAAAGAATTGGTTTTTATTGGAGGCAAAACATGAATCAAATCTTATATATGTGTCTTGCAGGACTAGAAGCCCAAAGGAGTATTATTGTGGAAGGAAATCCCAATGTAGGAATACACCATTAGAGAAAAAAAACTTGCCTCTACAACTAATAGCTAGTTGCCTTTGAATTGATTACAGACAAAGAAGAGTTACAGACAAAGAAGAGTAGAAATGTGGAAGCAAATTCCACTGTAGGAATACACCATAGGAGGAAGATAACTTGTCTATACAACTAATAAAAAATTGTCTTTGTAAATACAACTAATAAAAAGTTATCTTGAATTGATTACAGATGAACGAGAGTATAAATGTGAAGCAAATTCCACTGTAGGAATACACCATTAGAGGAAGATAACTTGCCTATACAACTAATAAAAAATTGTCTTTGTAAATACAACTAATAAAAAGTTACCTTGAATTGATTACAGATGAAGGAGACTATTAATGTGGAAGGAAATTCCACGGTAGGGATACACCATTAGAGAAAGATAACTTGCCTATACAATTAATAAAAAGTTGCCTTGAATCGATTACAGATGGAGGAGAGTATTAGTGTGAAAGGAAATTTCACTATCAGAATATACCATTAGAGGAAGATAACTTCACAACTAATAAAAAGTTGCCTTGAATTGATTACAGAAATAATTTTTCACACTTAGGCTGAAATCTTCTATATTAGAGATTTCAAATCAGCCTAAGTGCCTCTTTAAGATAAAATTTAGTAGCAAGCTGTTGCTTTATATAGCTGTTTTCAAGCCATTTAGAAGTGTTTTTGCTCAAATATATATTCTTTTAAATACATTGATTTAAGAATAGAAGACTAATGATATCGACTTAAATTTGAGTTGAAGACACAATTATATTTTTCTTTTTGCAAATAGTTAATTATATATTAAATAAATAAGAGAGTACAGACAGACTACACTATGAGCAATTCTCAAAGGAGGCTATCACATAATGGTAAAAAAAAAAAAATATGAGCCACTAGTTGGGTGCTATCTCTCTCCTTTACTAGGGAATCGTTTAAGAACTATACATTGAAATGTAAAAACTTACACTTAGACATGGAAAGAGATCTTGAAGAGTCTAATTTAGAGTAATTTAAGTAATTGGGAAAAAACTCTAAAGAGAAAGACTTGGGAGAACTATAGTCCATTTCTAAGAATTGGTGTCAATATCATTTAGCGTTGGTGAAGTGGCATATCTCTTTTACGCTCAAGTTACATTGTTTGATTTTTCTCTTTGAACAATAGCTTTTTCCTCTTCAGTTACTACCCTTCTAGCTCCTAGAGATGCTTCCCTTGCCTCTACCTCTTCTTTGGATTCCTAAGTGCCTCCACTATGAACTTTAGAGCCTGAAATTGCATTAATGATTTTCATATTCAGTGTTCAATTAGTCCAACGTATTTAAAATGTCATTGTTTGACTCCCTTTATGTTCCATTGTACAAGCTATGTAATATGATATAATTTCCTTGTCATTTTTGCAGTCAAAGTGTGGTTTCTCTTCACCATTACCTTGTTTTCCATGGCTTCTACTTCTTTTAAACTCTCTTTGAAAATCTATTATGGTAGGTCATAGCTAAAGCCATCACTAGTGGCTCTTTCTTCTTGGCCTGAGATGGTCCCACCCTCATCTATATTTTTGTTCCTTGCATTAGCAAGGTCCTCCACATCAAACTTTCTATCCAAGTTCCCAAGCCATAGCTACAATGCCTCTACTCATCTTATCTGTAGACTTTCTTGCCACCTATTGTATGGAAAAAGTTCCCTAATTAACCAACAAAATTTCTCTTGTTTGGTGGTCAACACCCAACCAAGTAGCCCAAGTTCCTCTTGCAAGATATAAATATTGCAATTCATTTTGAAATTCAAATACATAATGAACCAGACATTGAACCCCATTCCTTCCATAATTGGTTAATATATGGTTGGGTTTTGCTCTCTTACGACTATAATGGTTGAGGCATCCAATCATGGAGGGGCTTGGTGTGTTAGGAAAAATACTTTTGGGGGTGGGGAGAGGGCGAGCGGCGCCGGGTGGATCAATATTTTACACACTGTCAATTTCAATTTCTTATTTTGATTATTATACGCCATTGTTGTAAAGGAAACTAGTGTATGTACGCGATTGTTAATACAAAAACTCATGTATATCTAGATAACTTGTCTGATCATTTGTACAACATTAATCAGTGCATTATTATTCCATTATTTATCAATTAAATAGTAAGTATGAGCAGTTAAGAAGCAGGTAGAACATAAACACACACAACCATATGAACACCAAGACTTTTAGGTGGAAACCCAATGTGGGAGAAAACCACTGTTGTTGTCATCTTTATCTTCTTTTATTAAAAATAATCTTCTTACAGTCTCGTATTGGCACAGACTTTAACAAGTATGTAGTGTCCTACTTGCAGAACGCTAGAACTTTCTCTCCTTTTCCAACTCCTACTCGAAGGAAGCTACAACCCCATTTGTGAAGACTGCTATCATCATCTCTTTGTGGATCACTTTTAAGAATGTTTCAAACTGGATCCACTCAACAATTCTGAAATCAACTACTCAAACACTGGATCATCAAATCTTTTAATGTGACCAATGCAGCTTAATCAATTCATAATACCAATACATAACCACTTAATGGAAAGAGATTTTGGGGGTTAGTCAAAATCCCTTTCCTTAAAAAAATCGATCTTGAGGCCTGTGGGTTATGGCCCACAAAGCCTATTGGGAGCGTTTTGATGCTATAAACCTTTAAAATCGGACTACACAAGAATCGGAGCCACCACACTATCGGCCTTTATTAACATCGGGAGCTTAAGTTATGCTTTTAGGCCTTAAACCCCTTCCAACCATTCAACTATCGGAATACGGGAAAATCATGGAAATCCTGCTCCAAATTAATACACTGGACTTTCAAATTATATATACCTGAATCTACATATCGTCGGGTCTGCCTTTGCCAAGCTCCTCCTCCAATCCGACCGATCGCCAATCATCGCATGTCGGCGATATCGCCATATCGCTCATCGGCTTATCGGCCCTTCACTGTTCCGCTGTCCAAGTCCTTTGGCCTCTGCCATATGTGATCGTCGATTGCATCTGCGATGATGGTCGGTATGACACCCAAAAGCTCTGTCAATGCGATAAAGGATCTAGACCTTTGATATTTCAAATTCAATGATTCCAGGGCATTCTGGTAAGTTTTCCCTCCTTAACTTAATCCTGCTCGCTGTCAATGGATCTCTGTGTTAAACATAGTTCTGCCACAGTCTGTCAAAATACTCATATAAACGATATCTCATTATTCAATGGATCACCATCGATCCTACAGTGGTCGATGGTCGATCACATGCATGCAATTGGGATTTAAATCATTCATGGATATATACAACATAATAGAAATATACAGGCACGCGGAAACCCACAAACACACATATATTATATTAACAGAGCAAGATTACAGCTAAGGCATTTTAGCCTTAGAACAGAGTCTCTCTCGACTACATTGTAAACACTCTACTCTCACAGTGTTCTATCTATTTCACTCTCTATATCCCTCTTGAACGCGCAGGTTTGTATATATAAGAAGTGTTGGATCGGATCACGTAAGGATCCGATCAATCCTTTAACAAAATCCCTTAAAGCTCTCATTACGCATACATGCATATGAACACTGGGTAGATTGCATTTAGATCAAGTCTTCGAGAGACTTATCGCTTCCATCTTTTTCTCTGTTTGAAAACAGAAAAGTCCTTGTTTTTCTCTCCGTCAACATTTTCTTCTTCGCTCCGCTTTGGATTCCTCCCTTTGACTAAGGGTGCTGGATGCTCCTACATCAGACTCCCGAGGCACAAAAATTTATGACATCATAGTCATATGCTTCTCGCTGTCCTTAACAATTCTACCCACTGTATTTCTTCAATAGAACTACCTTCATGGTCTTCTGTGAGTTGCAACCAACCTTTGCAGTAACAGTGTTCCTCCATTACACGATACCTCACCAAGCTCTTCTCACTCGGTCTTTTGGCATCCTTCAGGTTCTCTCCTTGGAACCATATGGGCACTCCATGCTCTAGGTTTGCTGCCATCTTCTCACTTTCTGTTGTTGTTCTCTGTGCGACAGTAAGACCATAAACTCTCCAGCTTTATCAACTGTACCTCTTTCTCCTTCTTCTTGCACTCCTTTCTTCTCGCAAGAAATCCTTTAACCTTCCTTTGCACACAAAATCTTCTTCTGCTCTGATACCACTTGATGGAAAGAGATTTTGGGCGTTAGTCAAAATCCCTTTCCTTAAAAAAATCGATCCTAATGCCTGTGAGTTATGGCCCACAAAGCTTATCGGAAGCTTTTTGAGGCTATAAGCCTTTAAAATCATGGACCACACAAGAATAAGAGCCACCACACTATCAACCTTTATTAACATCAAGAGCTTAAGTTATGCTTTTTGGCCTTAAACTCCTCCCAACCATTCAACTATCAGAATACGGGAAAATCATGGAAATCCTGCTCCAAATCAATATACTGGACGTTAAATTATATATACCCGAATCTTCATATCATCGAGTCCGCCTCTGCCAAGCTCCTCCTCTGATCCGACCGATCGTCGATCATCGCATGTCGGCGATATCGCTCATCGGCGTATCGGCCCTTCACTGTTCCGCTGTCCAAGTCCTTTGGCCTCTCCGATATGTGATTGCCGATCACATCTATGATGATGGTCGGTCCGATAACAGCCGAAAGCTCAGCTAATGCGATAAAGGATCTGGACTGTTGATCTTTCAGATCCAACAGTTCCAAGGCATTCTGGTAAGTTTTCCCTCCTTAACTTAATCCTGCTCGTCGTCGATGGATCTCTGTGTTAAACACAATTCTGCCACAGTTTGTCAAAATACTCATATAAACGATATCTCATTATTCAATGGATTGCCATCGATCCTACAGTGGTCGATGGTCGATCACATGCATGCAATCGGGATTTAAATTATTCACGGATATATATAGCATAACAGAAATATACAGGCACATGGAAACCCACAAACACACATATATTATATTAACACAACAAGATTACAACTAAGGCATTTCAGCCTTAGAACAGAGTCTCTCTCGACTATATTGTAAACACTCTATTTTCACAGTCTTCTATCTATTTCACTCTCTATATCCCTCTTGAACACGCAGGTTCATATATATAAGAAGTGTTGAATCGGATCACGGAAGGATCCGATCAATCCTCTAACAAAAACCCTTAAAGCTCTCGTTATGCATACATGCATATGAACACATGGCAGATTACATTTAGATAAAGTTTTTGAGAGACTTATCGCTTCCATTTTTTTCTCTGTTTTAAAATAGAAAAGTCTTTGTTTTGCTCCCTGGTCCAGGTCTTCTTTTTCACTCCGCTTTGGATTCCTCCCTTTGACTAAAGGTGCTGGATGCTCCTGCATCACCACTCATCAATATACCAAGTCAAACATTGTTACCCATCACAGAAACCAACTGCTGCTACTACAAAGCCTAATCAAACTTGTATCAGATTGTGTATGCTATTGTTATTGATCATACCTGCGTATGTACACGCTTCTCCTGAAGAATACTCACGTACAAATCTCAAAATATTGATAACTGAATCTGAATAAATATGCCATTGAATCAATCACCCAAACAGATATTGAAGCCAACAAAAATCACTAACCCAAATATAGATTATCACACAGTAGCATCATCACTTATTCAACTTCTAATTCCTAATCAATTCAGCGCAATTAATGTTGACAAACACAAATTATTATAAGAGAAACTTCATCGAAAAAACAATAGAAACACAACAAAACAAATCCACCATTATCATCAGCTCATACTACGAAACCCTAGTAGATGTACGTGACTCTTATAAAGCACTCCTGTGTATGTACACGCCTTTCATACTTGACACCTGCATATAGATTTTTCCATACTGCAGAAAATAATGGCGACTATTAAGAAGAAGATCCACGTATGTACGCGATCTTTTAGAGGCAATCCAACGTATAGATCTTAAATCATTAAGTCATGCTTTCATTCAGATTTTTCCAAATCTGTCTTTTCTTTGCTCCTTGGTGCACATTTGTTTCAAATCAAATCATTCATAGAAAACACAAAACTTGCGCACCCAACACTTTGATCTCTATTTCTTTATATAGCTTAGGTCTTAACTAATACCTTAGGCCAATACTTTAGTAATGTCGATGGTATTTTTTGACGAGATCAAATATTACTATGGATCAGTACCATGGTAAAAACCCCTGACAATACCGTAATGCGGAAATTGTACGTGACTTTTCTTCACCATACTGGCGTATATGCGCAGCCTTTATTCACATGACCCACATATATTTTCCAAAGTCCACTTTAATCCATCGTTGTCCAATTCGTTGTTCCAACTCAACACTGCTCCAATTCAACGCTGGCAACGCTCCAGTTCAGCGTTGTGCAACTCTCCGACTCGGCACCGGAAATGCTCCATCTCAGGCAGCGTTCCAATTCAAAGTTGGCAACGCTCCAACTCGGCTTTGTGCAACACTGGCAACGCTCCAATTCAACATTGGCAACACTCCAACTCGGCGTTGTGCAACTCACCGCTAATCAATGTTCTAATTCAACATTGTTCCAACGTTGTTATATAGAATGCTTGAGCAGGAATTATATATTATATCAACCATGATTGTAGTCTGCATTATATCAACCCAACGAGTACGATAATGTGACAGAACTTTGCATGATCGAAAATGAGCCAATAGATTAATTATTTTCTTGGCACATTTATACAATATACAGGTCGGTGTAGGTGAAAGTGGCAAGTCTTATTTCGATTGCACAGGAGTATGCTTCCTAACCAGATCCCAACCAACGAATAATCAAGCAGAGAGTTCGCCATTAACAGGTGTCTTCGTGTCTTTTTGAAGCTTTGGCTACCTGCACTAATTGTTGTAGGATCCAGTGTAACCAACACAATGTTCATGAGTACATAATTATATCGCAAAGATGGGACTAGGAATGAATTCTCCTTTGATTTCACAATGCTATTCTCATACACGCGATGGTTGAAATCAGTGGGTGCCTTGGGGTCAAGATTTTATTAAATTAAAGACACAAAATCGTAATATCCAATATATTCAATCGTCTTTTACAATAATGCACACCATAATTACCCAATCCGTGCTGGTACAAATCATGGTTTATTGGGCCTTCATTTTCTATATCCCAACAACTATTATTAACAGTTTAAACAGAATGATAGCCAATTTCATTTGGGGTGAACAAAAACAAAAGATTAAATTTCATCTCAGCAAGCTTTCAAAGTTGTCTCGGCCTAAAAACATGGGGGTTGGGGCATATTGGATTTACACTCCTTCGGGAGAGCGCTTCTATGCAAATCAATGTGGAATGCGATTATGGGAGAGTTCAACTAGAGCAAATCTATCAGAGCTAAGTATATGGACGACCTCGACATAACATATTGGTTCAGATAGCGCTCCATTGGGTTTGCCAACGGCTCATACATTTGGAGAGGTTTTAAAAAATTGGAGCCGTTTTTCATAAAAAAAAATAAAAAAATTGATTTGGAAATTCCAAACAGGATCGAGCATTATTATTGGTTTAGATGAGTTCGCAGGTGCAGGTGAATCGATCCACATCTCCCATCATCTCTTGAGATATCTACATAGCAAGGGACATTTCTTTTGGGCCAGTGTTATTAAAAAATGGGACGATGCCATCCCAATCTGGAAATCTGCTTCTGATATGCAACTGACCGGTGTTCTCGTAGCCCAATGGAACACCATCACTCTTTCCCTGCAATCGCGTGGTCTATATCGTTCGTTGGACAGGGATTGCATCATTTGGAAAGGTCTCGACGACACTTCGGTTGTTTGTGCAAGGCATATATATCTCCAGATTTTACTAACAGAATTCGATTCATCTGATCATATCTTCCCGCCAACATTCTGGAAATCTGGATGCCCTCTAAAAATCAATATATTTGCCTGGCTATTTTTTTATAATAGGAATCTCACTTGGGAGAATCTCCAGAAGTGCAATTGGTGTGGGCCTGCTATATGTCCCCTCTGCAAATCGAATACTGAAAATAATATTCATATTTTTCTACAATGTCCTCAATCCCTATTGATTTGGTAGCACTTATCTGCACACTTTGGATTCGCTAATGTCATCGCTCCTACCATCTATGAGGCCTTCAATATATGGAGCAATATGTGTAGCAAGAGGAGGTCGATCCCTTTGATCACTATCTGGGCCATCTGGAAATGGCACAATCGACTGATTGTCGACTCCAAAAGGGAACCGTTTAATATAGTCTTCGAATCTATCATTCATTTATACGAAGCGCTTGATCAGCCCCGACTCCTCAAAGTCAAACAAGGAGTGAAACAGTTGCCCATGGATGTCTATGAATATCCCTATGCTTTCTTTGATGGCATTGCCCAGCATGACATATGCGCCTGTGGTGTTTATATAGTTCCAGTTGAAGGTCAAGCTTTTGATATACATTGGAACAGAGGACCTAGAACCAACAACAAAGCAGAAATTATGGCTCTAGCCGGTCTCATCTCTTTCTCTGATTTCCTTGGTATAAAAAATCTTCATATTTTTTGAGACTCCAAAATCACCATAGACCATGTGCTGTCCAAAAATTGCATAAAAAATATACACCTCTCTGGCTGGTTGAATAGGCTTGAGGCTCTGTGGCTCAACAGAAAGGACTACTCAATCTCCCACATCGCCAGGGGAAAAAATCGGAGAGCAGATGCATTGTCAAAGTAGGGGCTATCATCGCCGCAAGGATTATGGAGGCTGCAGATTACAGTTGACAACACCTCCTGCCAGATCCAAGATTTTTCGATGTTGGGTACATATTTCTCTATTTTATGAGGTCATATCTGGTATGATTTATGCTCCCCATCTATGGTCTCATTATATGTTGATTCTTCATACATAACATTGGCTCATGGGACTGTTTTTTTGGAATTCTACATGAAGATATGTCCAATATGCAACTTTTTCCTCATGGCTTCTATGTATCAGATCTATCTAGGATTCATATATCCTTTCTCCTGGATGTCTTGAGCCTTTCTTCTCTTTTCATATCAGATGCCCTCATATTTTCATTGCTGTATATTTCTGTTTTTGGATGAACATAATATAACTATATAGCTTTTTTTTCATGCTGAAATTTTTTTACTAAGCCCCCATATAATGATGCATGATAATTAACCCTTGTATAATAACACTTCAACATTCTCATAATCATTTTTGTGATCGTTGTTCCTCTGGTTCGTGTCTAAGTAACACCATCATATTGTTCTCTTGCAGGCCTAATAATTTGATAGCATTAGATAATGTGTAGTAGGTATTAATTCTATGAATGCGAGACAATGTATTACTTTTCTGATTCGACAAATATGTAACTCCTCCGCCTCCCTAACATTCTCTTAAATTGGTATTTATGTGCATTAAACAAAATAATTGTATTGTCTAATTAGTCCTTAATATAGTTGTCATATTCCTTTCTATGTCAATAAATTTGCACTACAACTCAGAGAAACGCATGTGGCATCAATAACAAGTAATGATGAGCAATTTACCATTGAGTATTGTAACACATTGTATAGAAAATAACATCAACTAATAAGTATATTAATAATATCTTCTCTGATTCATTTTCATTTGCTTCTCTGTCTCTTGCATTACCTACTACCTATGCCTTTGTTTAGTCTGTCATTGTCAACTCATACCTTGCATTCATACCTTGTGCTTTGTCCTTGTGAACCCTTCGTGAAATAAATATATATGCCCATTCTTCTTGTACTTTAGTTCTCTTCGGATACATGTGAATTTTTTGATTTGGCCTTCTCTTTCCTCCTTTTTCCCTCCCCTTTCTCCTTTTTTTTATTTAGTGACAAAGATTTGTTCCAACAATCTCAATCAAGATTATTCAAAGTTTATTGGTTTTGGTTTGTGATTGATTCACACAGGATGAAACTGAATATTTGTATTTAGGGTTCTATCTTCTTTGCTTCATTTTCTCATGTAGCATTTTAATGCTAGTTGTATTTCTTTAAATGGCATGCGCTAGAGGCTAGTGAAATTCTTTGTAATGGAAGTATTGCTTTATATTTTACTTAAAATTTCTGCATTTATACTAGTTTGAATTCATATTTTAGTTTCTTCAATGATGTACACAAAAGCATTATGTTAAATATAGTTATTATCCTGGTATATGGAGCATGATCTCTTCATATGATGTTATTTCTTTTTTTAGGAATGAACTCTATATTGCAGAAGATTTTCAAGGAATTTCTTCTTCAATACTTGAAGTATCAACCACTTGTATACATTTAACTCTAGCATTCAAATATTTTCTCTCCAAATATAGAGCTGGAGGATTTAGAGAAATCCTAGTGATGCATTAATTTGTAGCAGTGTAGACACACTCTCATGTTGGCCTTCTGATTGTAGAACCCTTTTTATTGATTTCTTCAATAATAGTCTTTTGTGATCATAAGAGATATATGTACGAAATGATCATTTACACCAATATTGTAGTTCATTATTTGTTTCTGCTATGCTTTTTCAGATAGAACTTTCATGTAATATGGTTCAGATGATGACCTCATGATGCTTCATGGTGAGGGGCACTAGTAACCAAACATATAGATGCGTAAATTCATTCCTTTAGACTTGATGACAATGTTTTTGCTTTCATATAATTGCAAGGGTCTCATATTTTTTGTTATTTCATATACCAAATGTCAGTTAAATATAAGGGTCATCATAATGTACATTTATGCATTCCATATAAACATTCAGATTCATCAGAATATGAAGAATTTTGAGAAAATTCTGATGATACTAACATACAATGAGCTAGGCTTATCTTTCAACATGCTTTGAATAGATATGCAAAAATCTTAACAATATTGTGTGTTTGAAAATATTCATTTACATGCTTATATACAAGATATATACATGTGTACATTAAAAAAAAAATTGCATTAAAGAAAGAACTTTTGATTGGTGAACCTTATTGATGTTGCTAGCTCATGAAGAAGATTACTTGATCTCACAATTTGATGAAGTCTTTTTTCTTGTTGCTTCTTATCTACTTCAAATTTTTTACAAAGACATATGCTTCTTGTTCTTCTTAATTACTCCTTCCTGCTCCTGTACTCTCCCCCATAGATCGTGCACTCAATTTCAAATACTTTGTAATTTTTGGCTTGTATGGGCCTGACCCAGGTTCAGAGGTGATTTAGCCAAGCAAATCCCGATACTATTGGCCCTTTCGGCAACAGTCCGTAGAGCGCGGACTGAGGTTTGACCCGAAGTAGTATGGGAGGGTGGTAGAACTAGGTTTCCGCACCCTAGGGATGTCTGATGGGCTTCTGGAGGTCCGCGGTCTGAACCGTCACTACGCGCACTTGCTATCCCTTCGCAACCTGCGGTGCTGCTTCCGCGCAGCCCTACTCAGGGCACAACCCGAATAATGCCCAAGTTCCTTGCTATTTAATCTGTTATTACATGATTACTTAACCTTTTTATGCAAGACTAATGATTATTATAGCATATTTAGTAATCATATCAGTGTGTGCGATAAATAAAACAGTAAAGAAGGCAATGTACAACAAATACATAGAAATAAGAATCAACTTCTCTTTATTAATCTTCAATTCTGATTATAGACTCGATACCGCCATGCGCACTCAGCTGTAGGGGTTCGTGCACTCAGTTGCGGACTCTACTAGGCCTCTACACACTCAGCTGCAAAGCCTCTTCCTACTACTACGACTCAATACACTTAGAATCCTACTCTAAACTCGAACCATTCCTTCGCTATCCACTATCTTTACAACTTAGAGCCTCACTCTATTTATACAATCCCATGGTCCACGGACCATGGGTAGGCCGACATGGCTTTACATTACATTACATTACTTTAGGGCGGATACCCCTATGACTTAACCTCTACTTCGCTCTCCGCGCCTGAAATTCGAGGAGTCTTACAAAACCTTTGACCAAAACTTGGGCTTTGAGCCCTAAAACATGTTGTGGGGGGATTCCATGCCCAACAGGCCCCCAACACAATCATCGTGACTCATCCCGAGTCACTCTATTGGTGCGGCAATCTTGGCATGGAGCCCGTCCAACTGTTCCCGTACTACTCGGAGGTCTGCGGTGCACTGTTCTGTGGTTTGCTGGACCTGCTGCATGCGTTCCTCTGATGCTTCTTTGTGAGGATCCACTACCTACCTTAGCACATATATTTCCTGCATCTGTGTGAGCTTTCCCTCAATCTCGGTTGTAATTGTGAAGGCCTCATTAATCCAAGGCTGGACATGCACTTTGAGAAGTGTCTCCTTTTGTCTTGCAACATCCACCTATTCCTTCAGTGCCCTCACTTGCTGCATCTTTGCCAGCTGTTGCGTGAGGACAATTGTCTGCGTAGTTCCCCTTACACTGTCACACTGCTCCTACAATTTGCGCGCCTCTATTTCCAGGCACTATATGTTGGGGTCCTCCTGCAAGGATGTGAGGACGTCAAAATCTTGATCCAACATACCAGTACAGTCCTGCATTTCCCGTCCAATTTCTTCCAATCCTGTTTGAATCACGCTAATGCACTGCTCTCTAACTTCCGGAGGAGTGGAAGGCTACGCCTTCAGCCGCAGCTCGGCAATCTAGAGGTTTAGCTCCAACTACACTCGCATTGTTTCCTCGCGTGCACTTTAGACTCCACTTGCCAGATAGTGGATCCACATATCTGTGGGTAGGTATGCGGCGATGGACAATTCTGGAATGCACCAGCAGGCTTCATCAATTGTTTGCGCGATCTGCTGATTTTGTGACACTAGCTCGTCACGTTGCAGGCTGAGATATTCGATGTTGATCTTTTGCTCACTCAATACCTAGATCGCGCAACCTTCTCTGGTGCATAACTTTGCTGTTATGCCATCCTGCAACTGGTACAGTGTGTCTTGTGGAAGGGCAACCAAATTTAGGCCAAGTCTCTTGATCCTGCCTACCGCGGCTTTGTCATCCTCGTTCTTTGCTGTTAGCACTCCTTCCGGAAGCACTATAGTGTTGGTCATCTTTGCGCGTAGCAGCTACTCCATTGCTGATGTACCTGCGACGCTGTAGGCAGCTATTGCTCCTTCCTGTGGTGGCCGCACTTGAAGTTCTTGCAGGTGCACCCTTAGGGCCCCCAACACAATCTGTTGCTTTGTCATGGCTTCCTAGAGCGCTTCCCTGGTGACCTCACAAGCCATGTCGCCGATGTCGTAGAGGTCGCCTTCTGTCAGTGTAATCGGTTCGATGTCCAGTTTGGATGCCTTGACCTTCTTTCGTGGACCTGATCTCTACGTGATGCGCGACTGTTTCAGCTCGGTGGATGTTGTGTGCGGGTCCATGCTTTCTGCTGTGTCTGCTCCTTGTCCCGTAGATAAGTTTGGGCCCCCTTCCTCCTGCGTCGTGGTGGCCCCTGTTGCATGTGCTGCTACTGCTTTTTCGACGGTCTTTGCCTGCTCTGCGGTTGCCTTCGCTGCCTCGTAGATAGCCCTTACCTCCGCTGTTGCTTGTTCGTTGCGCTTTTGCTGGACCAACTAGGTGATACGCAACTTGGTTGCAACCTTCTGCTTTTCTGCTACTGTTCTATCCTTCTCTGCTAGATCCGGGGCGCACCACTCAGGAGGCCATGATTCCAGCACTGAGAAGATCGCATCATCAATGGCAATAAAGGGGAACTTGGTCCAGTTCTACGTCAGATCTTTACGCACCTTGATATACACATTATGCATATCCACCTTGAAGTCTACAAAGCTCTGTAGACTGTTGTACACTGTGGGGGACAGGCGTGGCCTCCTGTTGATCCACATCTAGTGCTCACCTCCATGAGCACCCAGAAGATCTTTGTTTCAAGGATCTGCGTGGCGTCCTTAGTAGCCTAGAGCGATGCGTACTTTGCAGCCTCTGGTAAGTCCTACTCAATATTAGGGAACTGACTGTCCTCAGGCAATTCCCCTGTTACCAGTAAAATCGACAAGAGCAACCACGGGTAGTGGAAGCTCTTGCCCTGCTCCTAGGCTTCTTTGCAGTTAGTTAGGAACTCCCCGCAGAGGACCTTGGCCCAGTTGAATTGGACCCCCTCTACGCATTGTTTTGCCAGTGCAACTACCAGTGTTGGTACCTCATCTCCACAACATTTTCGCATTACCTTCCCAGCCAAGATATGGATGGCTATGCGTACCCCTTTATTTTTAATGCTGCTGATTACTTAACCCCTCTTTTTCTTTTCCAACTTGTATTTCTTCTTCATGGCCTCTGCGAGTGCCAAATCTCTGCTTTTTTTGGCCATCTCTGTGGGGTC
Organism: Pinus taeda; assembly: GCA_000404065.3. Taxonomy (NCBI): domain Eukaryota; kingdom Viridiplantae; phylum Streptophyta; class Pinopsida; order Pinales; family Pinaceae; genus Pinus; species Pinus taeda. The sequence goes on from APFE031181629.1 coordinate 170,613, forward strand.
CTTTCCCTTATTGGGGAGTCGAGAAATCTTGTGGATAAGATCCACCATGATGGAAATAGGCTCCTCCAGCCATAAGTACCCATCGTGCACCAGGAAAAGCAGTTGCCTGATGACGAAAATTGTGATAGGCGCATAGTGAAAGTGTGGAATCTATAGTAGCTGAAGTAGTCCGGCCTTCTCCACACCGTGCAACCATTTCTGCGGCTCTAGTGTTGTAACTGACCGCTTCGTGCTTTGCTTCATCATGTTCTCAGTCTCTAAATGTGGGAACTTCTCGCTGTCCGCAAGGTCCCAATATTCAAACTTCATTATGGGCACGCGGCCCAAGGCGAGCCCTCAAACACAATTCCATTAGGGAGGAGCAAGGTTTGGAGTGCGCTCCTAGCAGCATCCAAATCCTTGGGTACCTTAGCTTTCCCTTTCCACGGAGGAACATATTCGGGCAATTTCGCTACAATGCACACCGGTTGGATTTCCTCTTCCATGTCTTCTGCTGCTTCTATCTCATCTACAAGAGCTTGTAGGTTCTCCTCTTCGTCGTCTGTCTCAATGGTGACAATGTTTCCTTTTTCTTCCATGGAGAGTTTACCGAACTGCAGATTCTGCAGGAACATGCGAACTAGTCCCGCCACCTGCTTATCTTTATTGGGCCTCGGTTTTTGAAGTGATTTCAGAATTTCCGGTGCATCCCCAACATCTATAGGGACATCCTGCACCGTGGGGCTCTGCGCGCGGAACACCTCTCCTGATAGTCGTCATCCTGTTTGAACTGTATGTGGTTGTTCGGGAACTTCGGGGCTCAAATTTCGCTTGACGCTCAACACTCTGTGCTCTACGTAATTGCGCAAATCTCAAATGAACAAGTTTTGTCTCGTGTTTAGCCCTTGGAGTTTTATAGCGCCTTTTGAATTCAAATCTGGCCGTTCCCCCCAATTCTGAGCCCTCAATGCTTTCTTGACGGTAGATTTCCCTAAATCTAGCTCTAAATTTGTGTCTTAAATTCCCGTCGCCCGCTCCCTTTTGCCTTAAATTAGACATCTTGTCATGAACAATGACACCAACGGTTACTTCCCAGCCTACACGCGTGGTAGTGCAGCCTCCTGTGCATGGGCACGAACCTTGTGTCCTGCTGATTCTACGCGCACGTCCCTCATCTTGCAACCCCCAAACAGACTCTTTTAGAGTCCCGTTCTCTCTTTCAACTGTCAAGAGCACTGAGATTGTAATCCCTACAGTTAGTCAGGTGGTCGCACCACCTGTGCGAGACTTCAACTCACCCTCCAACATAGTCCGCAGAAACTCCTCAATTGTCTGTGCGACTACTGGCGCTTCATGTTTTACTGTATGTAGTGCACTCCCCTGATTATTGCGTTTGGTGAGGTGTTTTCGTAGCCATGGCAGTAGAGTCATAGATTCTCGGCGACACTCTTCTAATGCAATGGTGCACTCATCTATATCTTGCCTTGTCATCCCTGGTTTATCGACGAGACATCCCTACGTGATCTCGTTTTCCAGCCTCTTGATCTCAATGTCCATCAAAATTATTTTCTTCCTTAATCATACCTAGTCCTTTTTGAGTTTGTGAAGTCTAAGGTTCACTTGCTGGATGGCTTCCTGAATCCTTATATGTTTGACCTCGCATAGATGTGTGATTTCTTCTTTCTAGTCATCGCGCACTGTCACTACTACAGGGTCTAGTATGTGCGGATTCCTTTTTGTATTTTCTTCAGTAATTACGGTTTCCACTCTATTCTGTGCCTTTGGAATCATCTCCGCGTTCAGGGTTTTGCACATGGTTTGGTAGGCCCATCGAACTGCTGGCACACGCAGGTCCCAATCAGTTCGTTTCGCCTGGTCAACTTTGTTCAATACTCCACACACCCTATCAAATGCTTCAACATGGATACCTAGTAGCGCGCGTCACCTTTCCTGCTGCTGCGATTTGTTCCGATCCTCTATTTTGGGGCTGGTGTGTGCTTGTGCGGGCTTTACAGCATATGTATGTACCCATCGAGAAAGGTGGGCACTCAAGTTGTTCCGCCTCTGTTGACTGACTTGCATCCGAAGCTGGGGTTTTCCAAAACGTAGGCGCATCATTCTTCTGCATTCGCGCCTATTACATAGTATTTTGTCACCGTTACCCCTTCTCCCGCACATTGGAGGACTTATTCTGGGACCTGTGAGAAGTGACATAACCTGAAAACACCTGCATTGTATCCCCTTGAGTATGTATTTCATATGCCCTGAAGACACCTTCTGCAAAATACCCATAAAATAGCCCTTTTTCCATTGGCGATGTTCCTCAATGTATCACTCGCGCCAATGGGGGAAATCCTCCAAAGAGGGCGTGCCAGCTGGCGCTCTGTCTCAGAGTTGCACTAGTGCCAACCCAGTTGGGTAAAGTTTTTAACAAACCAACTTGCGAAGGTTCCTTCTAACCTATTCATGAACTAATTCCAATTTGAATTAGTTTAGTTGGGCTTCGAATCTCCATGGAAGGGAAGTAGTTCTCCACCTCTCATGGAAGCTTCCTAATGATAAGGACAATCCCATGAATCTTGTGGATGATCTTATCTCCTTCTCCTATCTCTATATAAGCTTGTCTCTTTGCCTTTGACAAGCTAGTTAGTAATTCTACTCTTCAAGCTCCAAATTCTAAGTCCCAAAGTCTGAGAATTGCTAAGCTCATGCTACAAGAGGCCTTGTTCATCCCCATAAGGCTATATCTTTAACGAGGAGATCCATGTCCAAGTAACCAAGGAGAGAGAGGCTTGTTCCCCATCCCTACAAGCTTTGCAAGGCATGTGTTGCTGATCACCCAGCCAAAGGAGGATTTGACGTCAGAACTTGGGTGTATCTTTCTTTGTTTATCAATAATAATAGACGACTATCATTATGGTTTCACTCTTATTGTCTTTATAATGATGTTTGAGTTGTATCCTTTCTGACTGATACATAGTTGCATTTCTTGGATTTTATGCTTGTATTTGTGTTGTTCTTTGCATGTGCAGGTGTCTGTTCACGAGGATCGTGAGGATTGTGACCAGTTGAAGTGAAAGAACGGGAGCGACGACTCTTCTACAAATACTGGTGTTGGATTTGAGGTAGGCCCTCATCATCGGTCTTTACTTTGTAATTAGGAACCTGTGTGTTAGCGTTGTTTGATTGTTGCTAGACCCCATTTAGGCTAGTGGGATCGCCTCTGTCCGCAGAGGGGATTTACCTACACAACAATTTGGCGACTCCGTTGGGGATTTGGCTTTTGCCTTGATTGTTTGTCTTGTCTTGTTGTCTGATTTGTAAACTTTAGACGAAGCCTGAAGTCTAGCCAGATAGCCTTCGAAACGCTATTGCTTTGCATTAGCGAAGTAGATCAAGGCTACTTCAGTCCATCTCCGGTTTGGTTTACGAATTGAACGGCTTGGAACTTGCCCTGTTTCTTGGTTATTTCCTTGGTTTCTCCTGCTTGTTTAGCTTTATGGGTTGAATGCCTGTGTTGCTTTTTGCCTTTTGGTGTACTTAGGTATTGCTGATTTGGCCTTGGCTCTTGTGTTTTTATTTTTCCATAGCAAACTCGGCTGGCGCTATTTTATAGCATGACAGTCGCGCCAGTTGGCGCAAGTTGCACATTTACAACCTGCGCCAATTCCTGAAAGGTGCTTGTTGCAGCCTGACAGTCGCGCCAGTACTGTAAACTTTTGAAGTTTGCTTGGTTGTGAACTTTTTGAGCTTGGGTTTTTGTCCTAGGTACCTTTTTCAGAGTACTTGAGTGTGTTGGAGTGTGATTTGACTGGCTTTGATCGTTACCCTTTGGGTGTTTGCTTTTTTCTAAGCGATAAACAAGCCTCATCACTAGTATTAAGTTTGAATATGGAGTGAAAAACATAAATCACTCTCAATTTGTCGATGATACCCTGCTGCCAGGAGGGGCAACCACAATCATAGCTCGAAGATTCAAATCCTTATTAGACAAATTCATGAGATACTCAGGGGGACTAATTAATAACCTCAAAAGTTGTATCTATGGATGGAATGCCTCAGCTTACACGCTCCAAAGCATTGCCAACATTTTTGGTGTTCTTTGCAAGTTAAATTGGGATCACTTCAACTACTTGGGAATGCCTGTGAGTATAGGGAAAACAAGGGTTGATGTTTGGGAATTAAATTTAGACAAAATGAAAAGAAAAGTCCAAAAATAGGGAACTTCTTGGCTCAACCCAGCTAGACGACTGGTGCTCCTCAAATCGGGCCTTTCCTCTCTCCCCCTTTATCAATTTTCCCTTACTCAAGCTCCAACTTCTTTTCTTAGCAAAATGGACAGTGTTCTCAGATTCTTCCTTTGGCAGGGGGGGAAAATGAGAGGAGAAAATTCAACTTGGTAGGATGGAAACAAGTCATTCAAAACCAAGAGAAAGTAGATCTTGGCATTAGATCTCCAACACTCACAAATTTAGCCTTTGGCGGAAAATTAGTTTGGAGACTAATTGAAGGCCAATCAGCCTAGTGGAAAAAAGTTTTGGAGGTCAAATACATCAGTCACCCAAGGCAGCAACTGCTTATAGCCGAAATACCCAACAGAAACTGCACAAAGATTTGGAAACTCTGTAAAAAAGCCATCCCCTTTATGGCTCAAAACGTCTCCAAGGTGCCTAAAGGAGGTAGGGAAATCAACATCGGCGCTGACAAAATTATGGGGAATCCACCTCTCAACAGTCTCCCAGGTATGGCTACAATAATATTTTTTCTTCAAAGCAAAGGAATTTGCAATTTAGAACAAATTCTCAATGGGACGCAATAACCCATGCATGGACGCGATGGAATTTTCCTCCCATCCCTTAAAGCCTCAAAGAGAATTTCGACGAATTCTACAAACATCTCCACAACATTGCGCCCACTCTAAAAAATGGCAAGGATGAATTCAGATGGGACCCCACTGGCACCAGCTATTCAACACAAGCAGGCTATGACTATTTATGCAGCAAGGACTACCCGGCACCAACATGGATGCATAGAAAAGCAGTGTGGAAAGCAGAAGCAATCCCTAAGGTGAAATTTTTCATGTGGACCCTTTTAAAAGGAAAAACACTCACTGCAGAGAACCTTAAAAAAAGAGGCATTGCTGGACCTTCCAGATGCCCCAATTGCCAAGAAGCAGAGGAGTCTATTCAACATCTATTCATCTCATGCCCCTTTGCATTTTCTTGTTGGAATAGCATTAATCCGTCCGTGTCTCTCTTCTGGAATTCTCAGCTATCCATTGAAGAAGTTCTTAACAACTGGAAAAAAAAATTACCCCTGGAAATCCATGAAAAATAACCATGCCAAGTGAGTGTGGGATGCCCTTCCTTTGGCTCTTTTATGGAGGATCTGGCTCGCTCGGAACAACAAGATATTCAAAGACAAAGAGACATCAATCAGGCATCTATGTAACAAGGCCAAAAGCCTGGCAATTGAAACCATCACATCCAAGATCACAAAAAAAATTGATATAACAAGTCTTTGGACAGAGGAAAAAGATTTCATAGGGAGCTTGATAGACAAGCCTAGCATCCCTCCAGCAGTGAAAACCTACAGCAACCTGGGCAGTACTCACAGCCATAGATGGAAAATTCGATTAAAGCAGGATGACTTCAACAACTGGCTCTGCTCAAGCAGCACCCACTCCTTGTTCTTTGACGGTGCCTCCAAATCAAACCCGGGAGCGGCAGGAGCTGGGGGCGTCATCTACAATCCCAATGGTGAGCCCTTAGTATCCTTTGAATGGGGATTAGGGATTCTCTCCAATAACAGAGCTGAGGCTCTGGCTCTCTACCAAGGTATTCTGCAGTTACAGGCTCAGGGAATCCAGAAAGCCATGATCTTCAGCGATTCTACCATCATTATAAATTTAATGACTAGCAGGAGGGAAACCTCCAATATCTTCTTGCAACAAACCATTAGTAGATGTCAAGTCTTGATCAATGAAGCTCAGGACTTTCAACTCTACCATATCCTTCGTTACATCAACTGGGAAGCTGACAAACGTGCCAGCCAAGCTTGCACTCAGCCAAAAGGAAGTATCCTCTATAACAACGAGGACTTGTACCAATTGCTTCCTTGATTACCATGATTAGCTCAAATATCACTTATCAAATGACTTGCGCCTTTCTCAAGGCGTATCCTAATCAAATTTACAATAATCTCGAGGCTCTCTGTCATACGCCGCCGGAAATCCTTACATATCTCCTTGTTGATCCCTCTGTCTTTTTGAATACATGCAGCTCTTATGAAATCCGTGACTACCCAAACTCCTTCCACGTTATCCAGTCCTTCATACCTCTCAGCTTGCCAACTATTTATCCCGGGAAGCTCCTACCTTATCCCCAAACCCCCCTCTCCATCCTCGTTCGCCCCTCTGTTCTCGGATTTTTGTTGGCTTGCGCTCCCATATTCAACTATCTCTTCATCTCACAGGTTCTTTCCTGCCCGATCCCTCTCTTCTGCATTAACAAGGACCACTTTCTTTCTTCTACATTTCCTATTCTTCGTTTTCCATCCCCCAATACTCTCAGCTTCTTCAGCTATCTTTTCTCCTGGAATCTCCTTTTGCCCAGCTCCCGATCCTCTAAGCCCTATCACATTCCTCTTCCCCACATCTCTAATCCATATTTTGGTTCCCTCTGTCTCATCTTCAGCTTGTGGGAGCTCCCTTTCAGTGTTGCTTCAAGCCAGAGTCGAGATTCTTCAAATGGCTCGCAGCGAAGATTGCCTCCATTGTCGTGACTTGCAGGTTGAGCTCGAGCAAGTCAGAATGCATCAGCGCTTCTTGGACGAGAAAATTGAGTCTGCTATGAGGATAATCACTGCCAAATATGAAGCTGATCTCAACCTTTTCCTTCATCGCATTTCCTCACTACAGGAGCAATTCAATACACTATCAAATACCTGTGCCCATATATAGGAATCAATAGACATTCTCAAGTATATGATGGAAAAGATCAACACCCCCAGCACCAGTTCCTCTAGCGTAAAGATTGCAGAAGCTGACAGCCGCCCGGAGGACTCCACTGCTCGACAGATCAGGCACATAAGCATAGATTAGATGATTTGTAAAATCTGTTTACTTATGTTTCAGTTTGTCCGAATCTATACCTGTGTTAGTGCCCCTCAAGTTGAAAACGAAAATTAAAGCAATTCAGCTGAATACTTCAATGTAATATAGTTGCAAGCTCATCCTAAGAGCTCTACTCATGTAATGTTGGAGCTTATCCCCCCTATCTTTTTTTGAATACAATCAACAACCGAATTTGTTAAATATAT
>APFE031181629.1:182274-193742 GCA_000404065.3 Pinus taeda
CATGTGTTTAGGGGGCTAATATAGAGAGACAAATAAGAAGAGATGGAGGGAGGTATAGATATAGATGATAGGGAGACAGAGGGAAGAAGATAAAGATATAGAAAGGGAGGGAGAGGTAGAGGGAGGGAGATAGACACATAATGGAAGGTGGAGAGAGAGCGAAGAAGAAAGAGAAACACATAAACACATATAAGCATAGAAGTTAGATCTAGAAAGTCATGAATATTTTGTTTTTTCCCTAAAATATGTATTGATTTTAGCGTAGTTGTTAATTTCTAATTCTATTTTATTGCTTGCACTATATGCAATGATTTCAATGTAGATATTGATTTATAATCCTATTTAATACCTTACACTAGATGCATTGATTTCAAATAATATTTTATTGCTTGCACTAGATACCTTGGTTTCTGTGTAGATATTGATTTCTAATCCTATTTAATTTCTTGCACTAGATGCATTGATTTTAGTGTAGATGTTGATTTCTACTCCTATTTGCCAATACTAAGCTAACTACTAATTTGTTAGGATCTAAATAGAAATTATATTTGGAAATAGACATATTAGTATTATTTGGTAAATTTACTTGACTTCTTTCCTCAACTAAAATAACCCACTCATAACTCTTTGATAAAACACTATTTCATAACTAAAACAAACTCATAACTCTTTGATAAAACACTATTTCATATATGAAACAAAAATTTACCTCACATAATAGACATTAAAAATCTATCTAAGATAGTAGAGCCTAAGAATCTTCCAAAACCAAATCAATGCATATAATTTTACGTGCACAAACCAAATTTAATTAGATTTCAAACCCCATTAACCACTTAAAAGAGGCTTATGACTTTTCCTTTGCAACAATTACTAGTTATATTCCGGTTTACAATTACCGAGGGCTCTCGGAACTTTTACGCCCTCTCCGTATTTACCTTTGCCAGTTTTGTTTGTTTGGAAAAATACGAATTTAAATATAAAATTTAACTATCATCACCTCCCAAACTGCTATTTAAATATATAAATATGAATTTAAATAAAAAAATTTAACTATCATCCCCTCCCAAACCGCTATTTAAATATATAATTGAAAGATTCTTTACATATATACAGGTTCTCTGTTGCGATTGATACTTGTGGCTGCTGCGCAGGAGGGCGTTGATCCACTCCGTAACCACAGAAACCCTGTTCTCCATATCGAAGGTATACAACATTTCTTCATGTAAATAAGTCGTTTGTGTTTAGCTGTCGTTAAGTTACTTGTAGAAATTTAATGGGTAAAGGCTTCTGAATGCTTTGTCTGTAACAAATATTTTGATAATCCAGGGTTGGATTATTTGTTTAACGGAGAAGTCTAATTAGTAACAGCCTTTTGGTGATTGGGGTTTGGTTGTTTTTTTTGTGGAAAAACATATGTAAAGGATTGGGTTTTTGGAAAATTGTTTGATTTCTGGTTGTGCCGATAATTTGAGATCTTGATTTGCTGCGAAGGTTGAATAGGGCTAGTGGTTGATAAGGAAGGATGCCAAAGAACAAGGGAAAGGGAGGTAAGAACAGGAAGAGGGGAAAGAATGAAGCAGATGACGAGAAGAGAGAATTGGTGTTCAAGGAAGACGGACAGGAGTACGCCCAAGTCCTCAGGATGCTCGGCAACGGCCGCTGTGAAGCCCTCTGCATCGATGGAACCAAGCGTCTCTGCCATATTCGGGGCAAGATGCACAAGAAGGTCTGGATTGCTGCTGGCGACATTGTCCTTGTTGGACTTAGGGACTACCAGGATGACAAGGCTGATGTCATCTTGAAGTACATGCCCGATGAGGCCAGGCTTCTCAAGGCCTATGGTGAGCTTCCAGAGAATGTCCGTCTCAATGAGGGTATCGCAGGCGGTCTCGATGAAGACGAGGAAGGCGGCGCCGATGACTATATTGAGTTTGAAGATGAAGACATTGACAAAATCTAATTATTTTCGTCTTCACTGTCAATGTTATGTAGCTTTGATTGTTCAATATTCCTATATGCCGAGCTTTCTATAGGAATGCTTCTTTGGATTTTATAGAAGATTGGAGTGCACTCTGTGATTTTTAAGGTAATTATAACTAAATTTGCAACTGAGTAATGGCTGCTTTTAACAGTATTCATAGTGCAATATTTTTGGCAAATCTGAGATGCTAGTGATGAATGCAGTCCATTTGTAAATGAACAAAATCTAATTAATGCAATACAGCTGTTGCACATATTAAAAGAATTTTCTGGCTCTCAGTTAACTATAGTGCATGGAAGCATGTATTTTAAGTTTTAGATTGATTAATGAACATGGTATACTTGTTAGAATTGTTCTATATCTGAAAGGGTGATTTTGAGGCTACATTAAAAAAATCAACGTTTAAAAGGTTCATGCTGCAATAAAAAAAATCCACTTTTCATTGGTATTATTTTGAAGATGCCTACAAAAATTCAGCCCGCAACTAAAAAAACGAAGTTCCAATTATTTATTTCGTAAGTACGTCTGAAGTTTAACACCTGCCCATGCATACAGTTTTATAAAAAATGTCATCGCTTGCTTCAAATAGGATATTATTAGGCTTTAATGGATTCTCGTCACATTCAAATTAATAAAGAAAGAGTACGAGTTCTCTATCAGTTCATGTCTATAGGGTGGGTGTGTGGGTATGTTATAACATTTATAAGAGTTACTTGTTCGAAAATGATCACTGGTTCACAAGTCTGCATAGATCCTTTGCTTTTGTATATACATGTTTATAGTGTCCAGGATGTTGTGGTTTATATTTGCTCAAAGTGCAGCTTGTCATGTTAGCACATATCATGGTTTCAACTCTTACAGATGCTCTGGACAGAGAGTCAACTGACTGTTAACTTAGGCTTACCGCATCCATATTTATAGTGTCCAGGTTATTTCTTGACCTATTCGTGAAAATGCAGCTTTTGATTTTTTCTTTTAACCAAAACGGAAATTATATTAATTCAAAAGGCGGCAGCTGAAGCATGCAGCAAGTTACATAGAGAAGGCATTTCTCTGTGAATGCATCAAAAAGCTTCTGGCACACTACAAAATAAAAGTTCCAGGTGGGCCTGCAAGCAGTCTGCTTAACATATATTCCTAGGATACAAATAACTCAAATACAGAAGTTTAATGACAATGAAAAGCATTGACCACTTCTTCTTGCCTCTCTGCAGAAGTTTAACGACAAAGGAAAGCGTTACCCACATCTTCTTGCCTCTCCTCAGATTGAGGGGAGCTTTGTCCTTTAATATCGATGGGATCTACTAACTGGTGGACTGTTTCATCCTCCTCTAGTGCGACCTGGTAGGAGTTCTCTGTTTCTCTTTGGTTAGAAGCGATTGTTAATGAGTCTATGTGCTGGATAGGTGTGATGTCTTGTAGCCTATGACATTCTGTCTCAAGAAAATCAAGTTGCTGCTTCTGCTGCACGAAAATATGTATAACATTAGCTGCCTAAGCAGTTTGACGCTTCTCAATCTCTATGATTTTGGAAGAAAATCCGAGTAGAGCACTTTGGTTAGCTTGGATAAGTTCCTCATGGTGGTGCATCACCTTATGAAACTCTTGAAATTCTGCACCCTCCATAGATGAAAGACCTGCACTGTAAAACAGGATAGAAAACCAACTGGAAGAAGCAATCCTCTTACTTAGACCAAAAGAAAAAGCCACAGGGTGAGGGAATAGCCTTTCCTTCAAATACTGCCCACCAATTACCTTGTAGTCCACACATATGACCTGTTGTATTATTACAAAATGAATAATCCTTGAAATCCACTTCAACCAAGATTTAAGGTATTGTCCTAAAGTTGTAAAGGCCATTTTTGATCAAGGTGCCAGGCCTTATCTTGGTTGCTCTTTTAGGCCAAAAGTCTGCATCTTGTTTAGTTCCCTCTTGATATGATAAGAAGGAAACACTAGCTAAGGATTGTACTTTCTGCCTGATTCTGAAAATAATGTTTTTTTAGCTTGGATCCTTTGGGAGTGGATTTGCCATTCATTGCTTTAATTATCACCAGTGAACCTCCAAACATCGACAAAGTTCTGATGTTACTTCAGCTAAGTTATTTGAGATGCTATCTATACCCCAGGCATAAAAAGTTTTTGCAATTCCTATGGGATCATCTAGACTCTCTTTTGTTCTTGCCACCCCTAGATTGTTCCGAAAAATGCAGCTTTTCATATTAGTGCACATCATGTTGAAAAGTAGCGAAGGAATGGATTTCTTGATCTGTGCTTTGATTCAAGGAATCAACTTGGACATCTTCTTAGTTATGTACGAGTTCTAGTGATGAGGACGAGTTCAAGAAGCAGTTTGACTAGTGCGAGTTTGTGGAGGACGAGTTATTTGTCCTCTAGTGTGAGTTAAATTGGGAACTGAATGAACAAGTGGAGTTAGCCTCCTAAATTTTAGGAGGATCTAGTTAATTAAGTGTGTTGACTTTTGTTAACTATAAAAACTCCAGTTCAACTCCTAATTTAGAAAACTCACTAACAATAGCCTAATCGAAAATCTTATAAGGAGATTGAAGGCACACAATTGGTCATTCAATTCTTGAGTAGGGGTTTGTGAGCAAGAGATCTTGTGGAAGAACGAGTCAAGTGTTCCTTGTGCGAATTATTGATGAGGGCAATTTCTCTTTGGAGTGCACATAGAAATAGGGGAAATCCCTATTTAATAGGAGCTCAACCAGTGCTAGGAATTAGAAGATTATTTCCTAAGGTTTTGTGCTGGAAAATCAAGGCCTCTAGTGCATATAGGAGGAGGAAGCAGGTAAGCTATCAGACGAAGGTTTCAGGCTTAGGATAGGCAGGAAAATTATTGTATTTTTAAACTGGAACCAGTTTGTATATGTATAAGATTTGTTGCTCAATTATCCTTAATAATTTTTGTTTGAAGCCAGCGAGGGTGAAAATTTGTGTGTTTTATGTGAAAATTTCTAAACAGAAATTCTATTACTGCAACAACTGATTTATTTTACCTACTTATTTTCTAATAAGTTATTTACGAAATCCCTTCAGTAAATATTAGAATAAATTCTACTGCAAATATCACACCATTATACAGAAACAAATACATGCACAAGAATCAAACACATCAACACAGTTATTTTTGGACAATTGTCCTAGGAAAAACCCAATGCGGGAGAATCGGTGCAACATAGGAGGGTTTTATTAATCAGCTTTCTTGAGTACAACTAGGGTGGCAAATTGGCTTACCCAATAGATATAACCACATGATAGTAATACTACAAAAATCTTTCGACGCTCCCCGTAGCTCAGTGTCAGCCCAACTAGCCTTTGCGCAGCTCCCAGACCCTTTGTGTTAGCACTTTGCCTTACTGCGTCAGCACTTGGCCTCTCTGCGTCACCTATGCAGGCCCTCCAGTCACTGCGCAATCCAGCTGCCTCTGTGTCTTTCTGATTGGCTTTGCGTATGCCTCTCTAATCTCTGCGCTGGTCCTCAGGCACTATCCCTACTTCTCTGCTATGTACTTGCTACCTCTCACTGCAAACGAGACCACTAGTTCGAATTGCTCAGCAAACCCCGCTCCATAAATCAAACTGACTGGTCTCTCTTGGTGTGTCTCCAACTAACCTTCAAGCCTCCTCTTATACTTTTCTTGTTGATGAATCAACGACAGAGATTAAGTCCCTAATCAATGACTAAGATTAAAATAGACTTGATCCTCATCTCGTAAAAGCTTCTTATCCTTATCTTTATTAATACCCATTAATATTTTTATTTTCCTAAGTTTAGACTTAGGAACTCATTAAAAATATTAATTATTTTAATAACTCCTCACCCGGATGGAATTTTTCAAAACGGTTTTTGGGTCTTGGAGATCTCATGTGCTTTAGCCTCTCCACCAATTTTCATGGCTAGAGCACATCCGATGCTACCCCAAATCAACACTCACTCTTAGCGAGGAATGTGCTCTATTAATGTCCCACTACTGAACATTACCCTGATCATCCGACATCGTAACTTGTGCTGATGCTTGGCCTGCTGCCCAACGTCCTTTGCACTGCTGCTTCTTGTACCGTTGCCCATGGCTCTGTCACTGCCATTGCTACATCTGTATTGCAGCTCCCTCTGCATCCGTGCTGCTGTTCGTCCTTCCTCCCAACACTGCATCTGCACTGCAACTCTCTCAAATGCTGCATCATGCTGCCCATAACACTGCTAACTGCTGCATTGCAACCCCTGATCCATTTCTGCTACTGAAATGGATTCTTTACCATCCCCATCTTCTCCTTGAAATAACTGAACTTTGTTCTTCCAAGGGCCTTGGTAAGGATGTCTGCCGCCTGTTCTCCTGTAGGAGTGTAGCTCAACTGTATAGCTCCTTGTTGGACACAGTCTCTGACAAAGTGACACTGAATATCAATGTGCTTTGACCGATCATGAAATACTGGATTCTCAGAGAGCTTGATGCAACTCTGATTGTCACACATGATTCTGGTAGCCTCCATCCTTCTTCTGAATAGGTTTACAAACAATTTTCTAAGCCATATGGCTTCGCACGAAGCTGTGCTAGCAGCCATGTATTCTGCTTCGGCTGAACTTAAAGATACGGATTTCTGTTTCCTACTGCACTAGGAGGTCATCCTTGATCCAATGTTGAAACAGTACCCAAAGGTACTTTTCCAATCCACAGAACTTCCAACCCAATCTGCATCAGTAAACCCAATCAATCTGATATCATTACTTATGGTGTACAAGAGTCCATACTCGACTGTTCCTTGTATATATCTGAGAACATGTTTGGCTGCTACCCAATGAGCCCTCTTTGGTTCCACCATGAACTGACTGAGGGTGTTGATAGCATAACAAATGTCTGGTTTGGTATTGACTAGATACATCAAGGACCCTATGAGCTACCTGTATAAGGTGGGATCAACATCTTTTTCTTCTGAGGCATCAATTTTCTTCCAGTTGGTGATCATTGGAGTGGCCATCGGCCTACAATCCTGCATCCTAAATCTCTTTAGGATCTCTGTAGCATATCTCCCTTCTTCAAGGAAGATTTTACCCTTCTGCTACCAAACTTCCAACCCCAGGAAATAATGCATTTGTCCCAGTGTTGCAGGAACCCCCCCGCATCGTCCTTGTCGACATATTCTCCACCATTGTCTGAGCGCAATACTTTTATTTTCTTTCTTGTCAAATTCTCCACTAGAGCCTTAAACTCTTTGAATCGACAAAAAGCTTTGTCCTTGGTTTTTAGAAAATAAATCCAAGTTTTCCTAGAGTGGTCATCGATGAAGGTGACAAAGTATTCGGCACCACTAAGAGCTTTTGTGGACATTGGTCCACAGATATCTGAGTGTATCAATCCTAGGACACTCTTGGCCCTGTTTTTACTTCTAGGAAACATTGCTTTGGCATACTTGCCCAGAGCACATCCTCTGCATACATCATCTCGTTCTGTACTAAGATCTGGAACTCTTGTTACAGTTTTCCTGGGAATTGTCAGAGCCCCATGGTGCAAATGTCCCATCCTTTTGTGCCATAGTTCATTCAAATCCTTGTCTCCATTACTGCCTATCAGTGCCATTGGTGATTCTAGCTGCAACCTGTACAACCTGTTACTTCTGATTTCGATCTGTACTTTCTTTTTCCAACTCGGGTGTTTGACGTATATTTTCTCCTTAATGAAGAAAACGTCATAGCACTTGCTTTGAAGTTGTGATACGGAAAGTAAGTTCATCTCCAGTCCTGGCACATGCAGCACATTGGTAGCTCGGAACCGCTCTCCTGTTTCTGTTTGAAAAACTATGGTACCCTTCTCTACTGGAGTACACTTGCCTTATTCTCCATGGTGATCTAAAAATTCATTCTTTCCTCCTGATAATTTGAGAAACATTCCCGAATTCTTGTCATATGCTAGGAGGCTCCACTATCTATATACCATACCCCTAATGATGCAGAGCTTGCTACGCAAACAACTTCTTCTTCCAATTTGGAAGCCAACATAGAGAAATCAAAATTTCTATCTCTTGTGCAATTTTCTAAAAATCTGCACGAGTCTCCTGACGTGGATGCCTCTACATCACGATCTTGACCATAATTGATTTTCCCTTTCTGTCTTTGATTCTTTCCTCTGATACCATGTGAAAATTTCTAAACAAAAATTCTATTACTGCAGCAACTGATTTATTTTACCTACTTATTTCCAATAAGTTATTTATGAAATCCCTTCAGTAAATATTAAAATAAATTCTATTGCAGATATCACACCATTATATAGAAACAAATACATGCACAAGAATCAAACACATCAACACAGTGATTTTTGGACAATTGTCCCCAAAAAAACCCAATGTGGGAAAATCGGTGCAGCAGAGGAGGGCTTTATTAATCAGCTTTCTTGAGTACAACTAGGGTGCCAAATTGGCTTACCCAACATAGATAACCACATGACAATAATACCACAAAAATCCTCCAGCGCTTCCCCTAGGCTCAGCGTCAGCCTAGCTAGTCTCTGCACAGCTCCCAGATCCTCTGTGTCAGCACTCTGACTTACTGCGTCAGCACTTGGCCTCTCTGCGTCACCCACGTAGGTCCTCCAGTCACTGCGCAATCCAGTTGCCTCTGCGTCTTTCTAATTAGCTCTGCGTCTGCCTCTTTGATCTCTGTGCTGGTCCTCAGGCACTATCCCTGCCTCTCTGCTATGCACTTGCTGCCTCTCACTGCAAATCAGACTACTAGTTTGAATTACTTAGCAAACCCCGCTCCAGAAATCGAACTGACTGGTCTCTCTTGGTGTGTCTCCAACTGACCCTCAAGCCTCTTATACTTTTCTTGTTGATGAATCAACGGCCGAGATTAAGTCCCTAAGCAACGACTAAGATTAAAATAGACTTGATCCTCATCTCGTAGAAGCTTCTCATCTTTATCTTTATTAATACCCATTAATAATTTTATTTTCTTAAGTTTAAACTTAGGAACTCATTAAAAATATTAATTATTTTAATAACTCATCTGGATGGAATTTCCCAAAACGATTTCCGGGTCTTGCAGATCTCATGTGCTTTAGCTTCTCCACCAATTCTCATGGCTAGATCACATCCGATGTTACCCTGAATCAACATTTTATTGTGTGAATGTTGTGAAATTATTTCTGTCTATTCCGTCGCTATTTGGTAGAGAAATTTTGTGTCTGTGTGAAAAGAAATTTTGTTTTCAGATTGTTCATAACAACTAATTATAATTTTGTGGAAAATCTACATGGTATTAGAGTAGAGAACAATGTTGCACGAAGCGGGGATGCTGAAGCGTCATTTTCCAAAAATCTAGGAAGTGAAGCGTCTCGGAAGCGTTTACTATATATATATATATATTTTATATTTTTTTGCATTTATATTAAAAAAAATCCAAAATACCAAATTAGTTGTAGAAGACATGAAAACATGCATATTTTAACATAAATCAAGATAGATATGGCATCCATTGTACATCAATGATTAATTATTCCAGTATCAACCATCTACAATCTAGATTCTTCTTCTCTTGTCTAGCGTTTGCCTCTACTTCAATTCTATAGGGATTTTAGTCAACATTGCCTAATTTTGATCAAATAGCTTAATCCAAGCATAATATGGTAGACAAAGCTTAACATATCTGATCAATGATTTTGACTTGAGCGAAGGGTACATAATTGCTAAGGCCATGACAAAGGAGTTCAACAATCAGTAACACCAACACTGGGGTAGATATAAGGCTTGTTGCTCTTGATTAAATGCCAATCACATGCCCTCATACATGATATAATCCAATGAAATGCCACAATCCCATTGAATCTGAAAACTGTTAAGTCTGCTGAATTTTGAATGGGATATGAAATTCTATTTTCTCCATATGAAGTCTGATGAGGTTGGAACCACTCTCAAACATCCTGAGTCATTTCATGGTAATGTTAAAAATTTAAGTAAAAGGATGGAAATGAAAGATAAATGAGAATGTCACTTTTACTTTAAGAATTTAACATTACCATTAGGGAGCATCTAGAAAGCATCTAGGGAGCATCAAGGGGCACCTTGGGAGTATTCGGAAAACGTAGTTCCTCACAGAACAGTTCAGAATTTCCAAAAACAAAAAACAAAAAAAGCCCCGCAGAACCTTTCACCTTCTCTTGCATCTTCTCGCTATCTGCGGTAGATACACGCCCTAATCTCCACAGATCCGCACCCGATCCTTTGCGGATCCGTGGATCGGGAAATAGGAACTGTGGATCGGGCAGTAGGAGTCTCGGATCGGGCCCCCACGAATCCTATTTTGCAAGAACTGCCAAAAAAAGGAGGAACCGCGGATTTGATTTTCCGATCTGTAGTTCCACCGAAGGGTCGGTGGCGGATCCGTACGGGACGTGGATCTGCCTTTGGATCCTTGGGGGGGGGATGGTTCCTGCAACACTAGTAGAGAACAAAATAAAGATCAACACATAGTCTTCAAAGATGACTACTCACAGGATTGGGGCGAGTGCAGGATAAATTGGATGGCTCTTCAAATTTTGGTGTTTGGAAGGTTCGCATATTGTTTTTATTGGACGAGTTTGGGCTGAAAGATTTCACTGAGAAAGGTGTTGAAAAACCTTTAGATCCAGACGAGTCGAGGCTCTTCCAAAGACAGATGGCGAAGACCAAGAGAATGATCTTGGATGGTCTTCAAGATCATGTAGTTCCTCATGTTTTAGGTAAAGATACAACTAAGAACATGTGGGATGCCTTAGTCAAGCTCTACCAGAACCCTTCAGAGAATCGAGAGATTGTCCTCAAAGAGAAGTCGAGGACAATCAAGATGTAGAAGGGTGAGAGTGTAACTGCTTATCTCACTAGAATCTGTAGGAATTTACAGGGTAAGTTCCTCAGACAGAACACCAAAAGGACACCGCTCACAAACAGATCACAGATCAATACACCAGTATTTTGACGTGGTTAAAACCCTCAGAGAGGGAAACAGTCCACGGCCTGCGCCAACGTGGCTACTGCAGGCAATTTATTAATAAAAGAATGAAAATTTACATAAGCTTCTCTCATGCACGGTGAACCTACAAATGACCCTCCATGCGCTTTAAATAGAATTCATGGACCAATCGGGTGTCAAGCCACGGATCAAGTGTCGGTAATACCGAGGAGAGAATGAACCGTCGGATCACTACATATCGTGACCGTCGGATTGTAAGTTACAAAATGTACAACGGTAAAGAAACACACTTTACATAACTCTATACCTAACTCTATACTAGACCAAGTTGAACTTAACTATTTCCTATGTGTCGGAATATCCTAACATCCCCCCTTAAGAACAACTTGGGATAGGATGGAAGGATTTACAAATATGACACAATAGGAGAAGGAAGGAGGCACTAGAGCCTATCCCCCCTTAGTGACAACTTCCTGAACTCCAAGCATATATTGAAGTTTAGTGAACTTCGCCTCT